>MU225414.1:88232-98842 GCA_018584345.1 Thuja plicata
GTACTATTGTTTTGACATGAAAAGAAAGATGAAATAACATTTGTATAATACATTCATCTTGAATGCACAATGTAATTGATCAAAATTGTAATTTAGAAATTCTGGAATGTGATCAACTCTTAGAGTATAAAAATAACAATTTCTAAAAATGAATGTAATTATAAAATGTTGATTAATAATACCTGAAGGATAATATTAACGGGACCTCTAAAATGCAATCTCTTCCTATTTATGATTATTTTGATGCATGTTGCAAAGTAGGATAACAATTTTGGTGATTTTTGCTGGATGTCTTCCTGCTAGACATGAACCTAGACCTCTATCCCTGGGCAATGGAGTTAGGAAACCTGAAACCATGAATGCAATCATTATTGAAATGAAAATGCAGCTAACCTAGAACTAATGCAACCTAAAGACCTAAGCAACCTAGAGACCTATGTGCTTGGACAACACTGATTGAAAATGAAACCTAGACTAAAACCTAATCCTTAAAGAAAAGCTTGAGGTGTATTCCATTAATTGGAATTTGCAGGACTTCTCCATCAGTTGTGGACAACTGATAAGCATTATTTTCCTTACAGGCTGTAATAACAAATGTGCCTGCCCAAAAGTTGTCAAATTTATCATGCTACCCTGGCATGCTCTTTAGCACATCCCACTTGAGGACTAAATCTCCCTCTTTAAATTCTCTGAACTTAGATTTCTTATCAAAATATCTCTTAGTTTATGCTTGCTTAAGTTCCATTGTATCCAATGCTTTTCTCCTTTCCTCTTCAAGCTGTAATAAATTAGCATACCTCAGTTTAAGGGGATCTTCTTCTCCAAAAAATAACATCTGATCAGCTAATTGCAAGGCTGGAAATTCAGTGGAAACTGGCAATCTGGCCTCTTTACCATAAACTAGGACATACGGGGAATTCCCAATTACGTGTTTAGGTGTAATCCTATCTAGCCACAAGGTTGCCTTCAATTTGGAATGCCAATCCCTCTTAATTCCTTGCAAAATCATCTTGATGATCCTGATTAGGTTTTTGTTGGTAGATTCTGCAAGACCATTACCCTGAGGATAATAGTTTGAAGAAGTGTTTAAGTAAAGCCCGTTCTTTACAGCCCATTTTGTAATAGCTAAACCAATAAAAGCCATAGCATTATTGGAAATAATCAATTGAGGAAATCCAAACCTGGTTATAATATCTTCATAGAATTTTAACATAGCAGGTCCAAAAGTCTCCTTTAGTGCAATAGCCTCGGTTTATCTTGTAAAATAATCAGTAGTAGTTAAAATCCATTTATGACCTGCACTAGAATTAGGATTGATAGGACCAATAAATTCCATTCCCCACTTAGCAAATGGCTGATCAACCACAATTAGTTTTAATGGAAGTGATGCCAGTCTTTGTTTACCTGCAAAAAGTGCACATTTCTAACATTTTCTAGCCCAAACATGAGCATCCTTAAATAAATCAGGCCAATAATAGCCTACCCTTAGTATTTTCCAAGCTGTAGTTTTAGGACTGAAATGTCCTCCACAAGATCCATCATAAAACTCAGATAATATTCTATTTTGATCTAATGAATCAATACATTTAAGAAACATCCCAGAATAATCTTTTCTATATAGAACACCATCAATAAGAACATAGGGAATAAATTGTAACTTGTAGTACCTCCTTTTTGCCTTATCAATATTATCTGGGCATTGTCCTATTTGCAAGAATCTGGTCATATCTGACAACCAAGTCATAGGATCATTAAATAATACAATATCACTTTGTAAATTTTTAGATGCTTTAGGCACTTCAATCTGTTCTTCTTCTTCTGCCATTTTTGCACAAAGGCCTTTACCTCTAACCAGCTTAGTTACATGAATCTGCACATCATACTCCATAACCCTTGTTATCCAACCAGATCTTTTCTCATTAACATCCTTGTTCAACAAAAAATCCTTGATGCTAGGATGAGAAACCATTAAGTGCACCCTATTTCTAGCAATTAAATGCTTAAACTTCTTCAAAGATTTAATAACAACAAGTACATGTTTTTCAATAAAAGTGTACCTTTTCTCATAATCATCCATACCTTTGCTAAAAAATGCCACTGGCTGCTCTTGTTTTTTATCATTCTTTTGAACCAGCATAGCATAAATTGTGTCAGAACCACCATAAGCATACAGAATGAAGTCTTTAGTAAAATCAAGATTAACAAGAGTAGGGGCTGAAGACAAAGCCTATTTTATCAGTTCAAAATTCCTCTTTCCTTCATTAGGCCAACTAAAAGGACTATCCTTTTTAAGCATTATGGTCAATGGCTTTAATAAATTTGCAATATCAGGGATAAACCTCCTTACGAAGTTAATTCTCCCAATAAAACTCTGCAATCCTTTCTTATGTTTAGGCAATGAAAGATCAAGAATTGCATGAATTCTTTCAGGATCAATTGTTGTTCCTTCCTTAGACACTTGGTATCCTAAGAGTTTTCCTTCATGAACTGCAAACACAGATTTCTTAGGATTTAAAGATATTCCAAATTGTCTACATCTTTGCAATATTTGTCTTAAATGATCAATATGCTGTTTTGCAACCTTGTTGTAAATTGTCACATCATCAAGATAAACCAGAACAAATTTATACATTAAGTTCTTGAAACCCATGTCCATTTCTTTCTGAAAAGTAGCTCCAGCATTTCACAGCCCAAATGGCATTCTTCTGTAGGCCATAGTTTCCCATTTAGTTGTAAAAGCTATTTTAAACTGATCAGATTCCTTAACTAAAATTTGATTATAACCAGAATATCCATCTAAGAGTGAGAATCTCTTAGAGCCTAAAACATATTGTAAAATCTATTCCATGGAAGGAAGAGGGTGTCTATCTTTTAGAGATGCCCTATTAAGGTCTCTAAAATCTACAGAAAGTCTTATCTCTCCGTTCTTCTTCCTTACTGGTACTAAGTTAGAAACCCAAGATGTGTACTTGATAGGAAATATGATACCACCATCCAAGAGTTTTCTTATCTCTTTTAGCATTAATGGCTCTAATTTGGGGTTTTTAGGTCTTTGCTTTTGTCTAATTGGCCTAGCATTAGGTTCCAAGTCTATAGTATGCTGAGTTAATTGGGGATCAAAACCTTTTAGATCAGAGTAATCCCATGAAAAAACATCATTATATTCTCTAAAAAGATCAATAAACAGTTCTTTTTCTTCAGGAGAATTTATTTTACCAACCTTCAATTGCTTATCTCTAAAAATTTCCACTTCTTCATATTGATCTTCTTCAATCAGCAGGCTGGTTTTACCCTTTCTAAACTGGTCATCAGAATTAAAAGCTGATTCAAAGCTTACTAATCCCTTTGGCAATTTATTGTTTTTCAATTGAATAATCTGGTCTTCCATTTAAATGTTTTTTGTTATCTCTTGAAGCTGAAAAACCATCTATTTCTGTCAAAAACTTAGGATATGTTCATCAGTATTGAAAACTTGCCAATAAATGTCATTATCCAGAATGGATGACCTGATAATTATCTTAATATGTGATTGGTCTGAAATTATTCCTTTATTTTGTTTTATTGTAGTATGAGCACCAATACCAGCCAGCCTATCAGCATGTGTATTTTCCCTTCTAGGAATTGAAATCAGGTCGAAAGCATCAAATTCATCTAGAATATCAGAAACTCAAGATTTATACATCTTAAGAAGATCATTTTTAATAGTATTGATGCCTCTCACCTGCTTAACAATAATCTCACTGTCACCAAATGCTCTTAAACATTTGATTCTTCTTAATGTTGCCCATTCTAATCCCTGGATTAAACTTTCATATTCAGCCACATTGTTAGAACAAGGAAAAGATAACTTAAATGCAGCATAAAACTTATCACCATTAGGTGAAACCAACATAACCCCTGCACCAACTCCATCCTTATTCCTTGACCCATCAAAATACAAATCCCAAAGCTGGTCAGATACATCAGATTCAAATTTCGAGTTTTTAATCAAATTAGGAACTACTGAATCAGATTCTAAAATCATGTAATTTCTAAAACCAGCATCAAACACATCCATTTCTTAGTCATTTCTAGCTTCCCATTCATCAAGAACCATATCGGGATATTCTTCAGTTTGTGTGTTATAAGATGAACTCTCATTGATTTCATCTGGATCCATGATTACAAAACTTGCATTTATGGGGCTGGGATTGTGAGGCTCTATATGGTCTTTGGCCCATGATTCTGACTTTATGGTCACCTTAGTACCATACCTAGTTATGAAATATAGGTGAGACAAATCTGATGAGAAATATCCATCTATCTTGGCTGTGAAGTCTCTTGATAAACATAGAGAAAAGTAAGGAGGCAGATCTATGACAAAGATATCTTGATAAATGGAGAAATTTGGACATGAGTGCAAGGTTAGACTTGCATTTTTAACAACCCTAACAGTTTTAACTGAAGAACCATCAAGTTGAACAACTCCTTTCTCAAGAGGTTCATACTTCAAATCCAATATATCAACTATATTCTTTGGCATGACAGTGCTAGTTGCACCACTGTCAACCATACAATTATGCACTAATTTGTTTCCAATGATTAAAGAAACATAGAAAGGAGGAGGCTTAACATTTGTAGGTTTCTTACCTCCCTTTTTTGTCACCTTCTGCATATTTTCTGATTTTCTTTCAGTTGGTATTGCTGGCTTCTTTAATCCTGTAGCATTTTTACTTTCTTGTGATTCTTGCTGCTGTACTTTACCAATCTTCTTTTCCTTCTATTTGACTGCTTCATCCTAAACCACTGAAGGCTCTGAATTGGCCAAGACCACTCTAGGAGAATGATGTACAGCTTGATGTGGAATTGCTATTTCCTTTGACAGTTCCTCCTTTAATAAACTAAATTGCCCATGAATAGCTAATGAATCACACATGGAAATAGAAACATTCATCATTTTCATATTATCAACAATGTTGTAACGAACAACAAATTGTACCTTCTGAGGAGACTTACTAATACTCTGATCTGGCTGCTTTTGATACTGCATTGTTTTGTTTGCATGAGTAGGGGCTCCCTTTAGGATTGAAACTGGTGGAGTGAGTGATGATTGATTTGTAGCAGCAATCCCAACAGTTGATTTCTCTGATTCTAGGGCTCTCTTCTTGGCTCTGGTATTTGCTGATATGGATGAGTCACCATTTACTCCACAGAACTCCTCCTCTTGCCAATTGAGGAATGCAGTGTCAGGAGTAGTTGTATCATAGTGTTGTTGAGCCTCTTCAGTAGGTTATGAATCTATGATACTATGAACCATCAAGGCTTGATTGAGCACTCCATTAGTACACTTAGACTATTTGTGTTGTTCATTACAAGGATAACACCACTCATAATCTGTAACAAGGTTATTCTGGCTAGGAACAATATCTCTAACAACATTGAGAGGTGCCGGATTATATGGCCTATAAGGCCTTTGATTCCAGTTTTGCCTATTTGCATTACTATTCCCTTGATATTGTTGCTTATTGCCTTGATAACTGGGCTGATTAGGCTACTGAGATGAGGAACTAGCCAATTGATTTTGAGTATGGGCTACGGGATGGCTTTGCTGCCTTTTTAAGTTCACTAATTCATTCCCAAAGTTTGTAGCAAGCTCTCAATATTTTGCTGGCTATTTTTTATACTTTCCAATTCACTAGGAGGGACCATAGGCATGATTTATTCACTTTTGTAAGATGGCAATGGAGCTAATGGTGGAGTAATCAATGGAATATTGGGCTGAATATTGGGAAAGTAAGGCATGGGTGGCCTAGGGGCTATCTTTCCTGCCTGAATGAGACTATTCTCTACTCTAATTGTAATATCATAGGCCTGAGGTAAAGAATTTCCTCCCATGGACTGGATCATTATTGAAATATCACTATTCAAGTTTTTGAGAAATTATAGAAAAGCATATTTGGTAGAGGGTCTTACCGTGGCAGGAATCCTATTCCAAGTTTTCTGGAATCTAAGATTAAAATCACTTAACTCTCCTTAAGGAGACCTTTTGATAGTAGTTAATTTCTCTACTAAAGACAAATTATCAGATTTATCCTCAAAAAATTTAGAAATATTTTCCCCAAAAACATCCCATGTAGCAATAGAATTTATTGGAATATTTCTGAACCAGTCAAGAGCTTTACCTTTAAGTGATGCAGCCAATAGCTTCATAGCTACATCTTCCTCCGTGATATGGTGGACATTGCACAAGGATGCAATATCTGTGATGTGTTCAATAGCTGTTACTTGACCTTCTCTGGTGAATGATGGAAAACCTTTCAAGGCAGCCAAGGGTATATTGTTGTGATTTGCAATCTGGAGAGGACTACCTTGATCAAAAGGGACAAAAGGAAGATTTCTTGCCATTCCTGCTGCTGGTGGTACTTGTTGCTGAATAGAAGGTACAACATGAGGTTGAGTATGCTGAACTACCTTCCTTTGGTAAGTCTTCAAATTGTGGGGATTTGTTGCAGTAACACTTGTAGAAGCTCCAAAAATAGAATTATTTATAGACAAATCTTCAATATTTGGAAAATCTGATCCAGAATAAGTAGGAACACTCAGATCTTCAGGAAGATTGATTTCTTCAATAATAACCTCAAGTTCTTCTAAATTCACAGCTTGATCTTCAAAAATGGGATTATTAAATGAAGAAAAATTTGAATTCAATAAAGCACCTCTTGGATCTTGTGATGTTCTTCCACCTCTGGATGATCTTCCTCCTCTTCTGCTTGACTGTAACTTCTAGTACACAAATCCTTGTTTGTTTGATCTTGTTGGAGTTCTGCTCATTAAAATCCACACTAAGAGCTAAAATCAATCACAGATCTTAAATCAGAACTGAGAAGTAGTACGCTGTCCAACCGGGCATGCCAAAAACTATTCTAGATTAGAATTCTCACCCTAAATCAGGCATTAGGGCTTCATGGAAATTCTATCTGACAATGGAAACTTCCTCTAGCTGTGGGTGGACTATGGATAAGGAAGAATCTCCAGATTCTAGGCTGGTTCCTATCTGAGATGGAATATCACTTTCTAATTGAAAATTTAACTGAGAAAAGGGATGAGAGATTTAAAATTGAACTTGCATAAAAAACTAGAAAAAGGTGATACACCAAGGAGATTCAGATTCTTTTGAAGCTTCAAACTGACATTCACTTATCATACCTCGATGGATCTCTACACTATCATTCACTGCTCAATACATAGGTTAATTGGAAGGTAACAACTAGGGTTTGACCACAAGTAGTACTTTTACCATTAACAACATGTGTATTCTGCAAAAGGCTTATATTCTATAATATAGAATAGGAATCATGCAATTCACTAAACTATATTCCAAAGGTATTACTCTTATATGCAGAAAATTGAAAAGGAACTTGAATAGATGATCACAATAAGAAGTATGTAAAATGGTGGGGCCACTATATTCTTCTCAAAATCTGTATATAAGTTACATGCATGAAATCCTGAGCAATGGCAATGAATGATGAAATCCTCTTGCACACAACCAAAAATAACAAGCATGGACTTAACTGGAATACAAATAAAATTGAATAAACAGCAATAGGAATCAGAAATTCACTAAAGCTGCCTTCTCCAACAATTTGACCCCCCTAACAACATGTAGATTCTCTCCCTAAATAGCCAACTTGGCTTATTTCAAAATAGTCTTCCCTCCAAAACCATCTTACCATAAGCAAGACACTAAACTCATAATCAACTCCCCCAAATCTAACCTTAATAATACCACCCCTAAGGTCTATCAACATGATACATCCCATTGCTAAATTCATTAACTTAATTTGAATATATGATATTCAAACTCTAAAACCCCACTTAACCTACAACTTGAGAGGGAAATAACCCTAACCACTACTCGGCATCATAACCACACATAAACTCTATCAACACCACACCTGAGCATTGGAGGTAACTGTAGTTTGTTTGAGTTTGCTATCGGTATGACCATCTTCAAGGAAAAGATAGTTGTAGTATGTCATGGCACTTAAAAGTACCAATGTGGTTTTGTAGAAGGGATGTTGATGCACTAGCACTGACATAACATTTACTTCATCTGTTAGCAGACTTCAGTTTTGAGTAAAACACATTGCATTTGTTCATTGACTCACTTTGCATCTTAGGGTTTTCTATTGTAGTGCCGCCATGTTGGTTTTGAAACCATGATCATCTGCAATGAAATCCACCATGTTTTGTGGGAAAGAACTTCTATCTCAAGCTCTTAATAGGAAGGAAAGGATGTAGTTTTGTTTGCCATAACACATGGTATCTTTTTCTCTGAATCTCACTTCCAAGGCCATGGCTTTTGATCTATTGTTTTCTTGAACACGGGCCCCAACTGTAAGTTTACTTGCACTTGTTTTAATGTTAGAATGTTTCGGTGATATAGAACCTTTAGTCTTCCCTTCTTTTCTTGATTTTGGGTTTTATCTGTGAGTTATCTTCAGTCTGCTTGAAAGCTAGGAATACTTGATGATAAAGTGTTTTCGAAAGCCATTTACAAATGGAACTACAGATTTAATTGCAACTTGGGTTCTGCATTGATGTCTTACCACCATTTTGGGTTTTAACTGCAGTGTATAAAGAAGACTCAGGGAGTTCTTCTCTGCTTGTGACTGCCACTATACTCTTGGAAGTTATTACCACTGCCAGCTTGGAATGGTTCTAAGCTGTGGATGAGGTTTCAAGCCCACAAACTCTGGTTATAAACTGGGGATGTCCTAGCCACAGCTTCAGGACTCATCCCCAGTTCACTATGTGACATGGAGGAACACAACTGCTAGTGACCTCAAACTATAGTTGAGATATTGGGTAACCATGAACCTCGACCTTCACTACCTAGTCATCTCAGCCATAGCTTTAGACTTATCCCCAGTCTATAGCGCGACAATAAAACACTACCACTACTATCTTTCCTTCAAACCCACGGGCAACAGACCAATCTATGAATGTTTTAGTTCAACCAACATGTGGGTTTTCTAGAAACTGTGACTCTCTTCAACATTTAAAAAAAAATGTAGCTTATGACTGAAAGATGCAGTGTATACATTTAGTTTTAGCTTTATGACATCTTTCAGTCATAAGCTTCACATTATTTTGTGCCAGTTGCTACAGACATAAATGGGAACATGAAGACATACTCCACTCTGCACATACAAATAAATTGCCTCCATTTTTTGTTTATTTCTCTGCTTATTGCATCAATATGATCTTCATTATGTTTAATGTATGTTGGTGCACTCTATTTGATGTCAACTGTGTAGCTTTAAATCTTCATACAGCTGCTGAACTATCATTTGTTTTCTATCAAGCCCATGAACCTCGACTCTTCTCAATGTCAAAGCTCACTATCATTCTCACATGCTTTTACTTGCATCACTTTTAAAATAACCACACAGCTCTACACTTGGAGTTGTCGATTTGATGCTTATTTCCATTTTGAGATTAACCACAAGATTTGTATTGTCTAAATGTTTTGATAAAAACATTATTCTTACTATCTTCAAATACTAGTAATTAGCAAGCACAAAATATGCTTCTTTGTTTAATGACATTCCATTGTTTGAAAAAGAAACATAAATAAGATATTTAACTGCAGCATTATGTTAAAAAACACTATTAGTTTTTAGTCTTGCTGATAGTATCAATCATCTTTTAATAATATACACATAGATATATTGAATATATTACTGTCTTTCATGTAAGAATATACTATTTTCTTTTTGAAGTATATCTAGGAAAGAACAAACCCATGGGATTCGAGCACGGGCTCATGACTCCCATGGATTTTACTTCAGAACAGTAAACCCATTCTGCATATACAATTCTTATTACATTACATGCCCTGTTCTGTTATCAAGAATGTTCATCATTTCAAAACATCTATATGAGATGTAAACTTTGCAAAAAGAAAACTGTCTCAACAGTTGGTCTAAAACACATTATGTATTGCAATATCTCAGCATGATCAAGCATAGTCTTATTAATGAAGCTTCTGAATATCTTGTAATACTTTTTTCCATTATGTTTGTTCTCTGTATGTGCACACCCATGATGATCTAAGACTGTTAATTTATGTCCAACTTGCAGTTTTCACATTTTTCATTGCATATTTTTACTCTGTCAGCACTTTCTCATTTAACACAGTTTATGCATAATCTTTATGTATGAGATTTCAACCTAGAACCTCCAAGTGAACTTTAACAAATGTATAGTAGCCAAATATATGTGTAGAAGCACTTACTGTAACAGCACTTTCACACTTTCCATTAATTGCATAAAAACAATGAATCTTCAGAGTCTTTCAATTCTACAATTCACCAACTTTCTTTGTTCATGTCCTTTCTATAACATATTTTTCACCTTCATATGTCTACACCTCATCCTTCTTATGTACATGAGTCAAAACCTTTTGAGATATCAACCATCCTTCTACATATAATGGCTTATGTGAAGTTTGAGCATGGGCTCGTGACATCCATTGCATCATTTTCTTTTGTTTCCTGCATTCAGTTATAGATACCTGTCCACTTGCACACAAAATAACACTCAATTTATTAGGTCATCAAATC
>MU225414.1:137402-157635 GCA_018584345.1 Thuja plicata
GATTAGACTGATTTTAGCCAAAAGTAAGGAGAAGCAAGATTTAAATTAAATTTAATTTAATTTAAATGAGGTTTAGAAGAATTTTAGAGAAAATGGAGGGATTAAATAAATAAAATTTATTTAAAAATAAATATGGAGGCAACATATATTAAAATAAATTTTAATATATTAGGGATGGTATTTAAATTAAATTTAAATACAAGGTGATGAATTTATTTAATAAAATTAAATAAATAGTCGAATATAACAAATATAGTTAATCTATAAGAATTAACTATATTGTTATAGGCAATATTAATTAAATTAATATAGAAATGAAAAAGGACAATTTAGGGTGTCTACACTTTGCAAGATCTAGTCCCAAGATTGGCATTCATAAGCCCTTGGTCAACTATTGGTCAACTAATGCCCCAAACCTTAGAAATAGCTTAATTTATTATGTTTTCATGTTTTTACATTTTTTTGGTCCATTAGGGATCATAACATTTGATTTTGGTCCAAGTTGGTCACCTAGAGTGCAAAATTGCAAAATATTGCAAAGTTGCTCAAAAGTTGTCAATGCAACTTTTAACAACTTTTGGTTAAAATTTGTAAATCCATTCCCAAATGGATAGTTAGTTCAAAAATGAGATGTAACCATTGAGAATTCCTAAAAAAGACCTTATAGGTGGGTGGTAGGCTTACTTAAATAATTTGGCATTAAAAATGAATAAAGATCAACCATTTCTCTACAATTTCAAAAATAGTCAGTTTGTACGGAAAGGTACGAAAGAATTTGGATGAAATTATGATTCATTAAGTTGGCCTTATGAATTACCCTACTTTTTGCACTTGGTCTCATGTCTTAATCTACTGTCCATTGCTAGTTATTGAATTTTTACTCTTGTTATCTGGTTTGTAGGCCCTAAATCAGGGTTTCATCTAATAGTTGTGTTTTCTCTTCGATTCCACCATGGGAATCTAATGCCCCTTGGTGGAATTCAAGAATTGTCTATTTAATTTAAGCTTATGCAGGTTTAGTTTGGCAACTTGCAAGGAGATGGGTTTTTTTGGTACTCCCAAATTTGGAACAAATTTGGAGTGACCATGTTAAAATTTTCAGACAAGCAAAGTCAATACCCTTAAAAAATTGTGTAAGAAGGCTCAGTTGGAGTGATTGAAAAAGATGCCCGGATGATTTTCATGAGATACAAATTTGGGAGAGGCTTTGATGCCTTTCATTTGATATATGCAGTGGGTCCCAACTCCCAAATTTCAGTTCTGACATGTTTAGGGAGTAGTCATTTTGAGGGGGTCACCTAATTCTGCATTTTTGCTAATTGTCAATTTGCTGTCCGGAGCTTACTTTGCTGCTGAGTATCTTACACCTTGTTGAATTTCATAAGCCATCACTTTGGGAATGTGTTCCATGCATATCAGAGAGCTTATGTTTTAGATCTCAGGTCTTTTTGAATCTGTTTGATAAGTTTTCATACTTCCCAAAGTTGGTTGTTCATGAACTATTTGCATTTTTGTCCTGCCTAGAAATCTGAATAGCCCATTTTGACATGTTACAACTTTTGACCAATTCATCCAATTGAGAAAATTAATTTTGTACTATGTTCCAGTGGTCACACACTCCATATTCGCCAGTCTGCAGATCTTTATGAAATCAGATGACAAGTTTTCAAGAACTATTCCAATGGTGAATAATTCTGATTTCCTGTGTTTTCAAGTGCAGAATTGGTAAGTGACCTACTTTGAGCTTTTCAAAATCTATACCCGGGTGAACATTTTGGATAATTGGCTTGTTCCTCATATTATAAACATAGGATTGTACCTACCTGAAGATTTATAGACTCCTACCAATCCATTTATCCACTTTTCCAGAGCCTTTCCGTTTCCAATTTATTAAAGTTTCTCTGAAAATATTGAATCTAGAATTAAATGGCATACTTTGTCCTTTTCCCATTTGCACTCCGTTCGAGGTTAGACATAATTGAATATGGATTTGTATTATAGACCTAGGAATGAACTCCTCTGAAGATTCCCAAACTTTGACCAATCCGGTAGATCACTTTTCTTTTCCGATTCCGAACCTGATTTCTGCATATTTATTATGTTTTGGTTCAGAAAGTGTAAAGGCGCTATTTTTGCAAATTGGTATCAGTTCAGTGGTCTATTTTTAGAAGAGGAAAACTGAGGGGTTATGTTCTATGTATGACATTCAATCAGGCTCTAGAGGTTGAGTTTCTAAAAGATCATTTTGATGACCCTATGAGTTCAGTTTCAGAGGCAGTTTATTTAGTTTGTAGTGCGGAAAAGCGTTAAGTTTCAGAGTGGCCATTTTGCGGAAATGATAACTTTCTATCTCAAGGATGTTTATAGGATCTGATTGTGGGACCATATTCATTGCATATGAATCTACTATATGACCTAATGGTGATTTTTCAGAATGTGATTCGGTCATTTTGCAATGGTCGATCTAAAGAGGATTTATGTTATTCCGCAGTTGTACCTATGTAGTTTTCTGGAAGGCTAAGTTTGCACTGTAATATTTAGTACCTGAAGATGAATTTGGTGAAGTCCTTCTGGATATGTATTCAATGGTGATTAATGAATATTTTTTCCCAGTGCCAGAGTCTAATTGTTTGTTTAAATCAGTTTTCAAAGACAGTTCCGAAGGCCAGTTGCCGTAGTTGTGATCAAACTGCACAAGTGTCGAAATGATTATAAATGTCACCGGTTTGTTTTCAATCTTTGAAATTTAAGATGTAGGCAAGAGGCAATAGTGCAAAAGGAATTTCAAATAATGCAAGGCAACAATCAATGCCATCCATCGGGATATCTTCTATTCAGTATTTTGTCGGATTGTCCACCATGTCAGAATTTTACTTTAATGATTAGTTACATTTGCATACGGATAGCATGCTATCACAAGTTTCAGATGACTATGTAGAAACAACAGCGAAGCACATGATTCTCTTGGAAGTCATTCTAAATTTTTTACCTTCAGAAAGGGAACGACTTCTTGTAGCTTTTTAGTGAAGTTATTGAAGACATATATTTCCCACACTTTTTTTTATGGAGAGTATTTGTGTTGTAGAAACATTAATACAGTGGACAACAAATGCAATTGCCAAACAAAAAGCCCATACACCCAGTGCATAGTTTTTAAAGCAAGGGCCAAGGTGGATTGTCAATGTTAAAACAGTGAAGGATATTTTTTAAAGACAATGAAGGAGTGTTATGTTATGTTTTGAAAGTTTTAAAAGGAAAAAAGATTAAAACTTCAATGCACTGTTTCCTGCGCTGATTGCTATGAGGGGATTATGTTTTTAGCAAACATTAAAACTGCAGACATTTAGGGGAATTGGTATTGTTGTGAATGATTTCCTTAAACCTTAACAGTCCCAGCAGATTGCCCAGACTAGTATGATGGAATGTTGAGTTGTTTTAAAAATTTGCATAAGAGTGAATGCTATGCCAGCAACAGAGTGAAAGGGATTTTTATTGTTTTACTTTGAGAATTTTGTAGAGATGTAGATGTCTGCGTAGACAAGGAGGGTTTTTTAAAATCTTTGTTTAAATGAATTGCAAAATACATCCACAGCAGGCTGCGATAAGCATGGGGGGGGATGTTTTGATTATTTTGTTTTAAATTTATGCAAAGTTGGAACTATTTGTAGGCTGCGATAGCAGAGGGACGATTTTAAATGATTTTAAATGAAATTTGCAGAAGTAGATCCACAGTAAGGGGCGCCTTGGCTTGTAAAATGATCTCATGGTCTTCATTTGCTAGATAGCATTGACATTAAAGAGCAGCTTTTGATGGAAAAGCTCAGGAAGATTAAAAACTGTGTATTTCCTTTGTCCCACATTCATTCTGTGGTGGCATTTTTTGATATTTATATGCTAAAATGCTAACATCCAAGGTAAATAAGAATCCCAGAGGCTCTTGGCAGGCCTTTGAGGGCTGGGGGTCAAATTTCAGAGGCTCTACATAGTATTTTGAAGTGAAATTCAAAAATGCTTTAAAACAGTAAGTTTGATATATCCCACATTGTTCCCACATAAGCAAACTGAAATGTTTATAAGAAAAAACAAGAACTTATAAGTTTGAAGTTGAAGAGGAGGCTATCCACGTGTGCACCCTCATCCGACCACCTCGATTTCTGTGCCCAAAAATGAAGGAGATGAAATTTTGACAAAAGTGAGCAGAAGCTGTTGGTCGCGATGTCGCGAGATGTGCATGGTTGCCCAGTCACCAAAAGCCCCAGTCGCCCAGTCAGGAGTGAAATTGCAGTTAATCACCGAAGTTCAGAGACCTGGCGACTGACCATTAGCGTTTAGTCATGCAGTCGCCAGACATCAAAGTTGACCGCCAAGACTTGGTGACTAACCGCTAGTGGTTAGTTGCGAAGTAGCCAGATGCCAAAGAAAGCTGTCGCGACATAGAGATTGCTGCTGGTCGCGAAGTCGCGAGATGGAGTTAGCCGCTGGGTGCTGGTCACTAGGTCGCCCAAGAATGAAAGATAGGGTGAAAATGGCTCGCAACTTAGAGACTATGGTTGTCGCATGGTTGCCGGATGTGACGGAAGTTAAAATGAGTTAAGACCAGTTTGTGACAGCGAATGGGAGCATGCCACGTGTCGATATCTGGCGATTTCTAGGGAAAATATGCATAAATCTGAGATTTTCAAAGGCTTTGAATTGTGCACAAAGATAATTTTAACAGGGAATTTAATATTTTTATTGCAAATATCCATATGATTATTCCCGGAGGTTTTTTAAAGACACTGGAAATCAGAATTTTGTAGAATAGAGGATAAATCAGATTTTCTCAGGCATGGAAAGACCAGATTTTGAAGAGGTAAACAAATCAGATTTGCACAGAGGAAAATAAGACAAATGTTTATATTTTATTGCACAAGTCAAGTTTGAAAGAGCTTTCTGGGAGGTTTTTGCAAGCAGATATTTGATCAGATTTTCAAAGATATTTTCAATAGATGAGATCAGATTTGATAGATTTTTTAGTGGAAAAATGAAAGAGCTGTTATAAGGATAAAAGTAGATATTTTTAGATAGATGGACTCAGTTATTAATAGAATATATCTAATATTTTGAAAAGGAAGGAATGAGTAACAATCATATTTGAGAGAAGGACAGGTGTTGGCTAGACATAATTTTTAGGGTTTCTTCTCTTCTATATCTTTCTTTCTTTTCTCAGTTGTAGGGGTTCCTTTCCTCTACTCTGTTTTGGTTTTTTCCTGTAGATGCCCAGAGTAGGTCCCTATTGGTCTTGTGGAAATTTTATTGTAATTTATACTTTTGTGTCTTTGTATATTCATGAAAGCTTATTGTCTGGATGTGTTGAAGCAGAATACAGTGTGGTTCTCCCTCTTTCATATTATCTTGTCTCTTTGCATTATGTTTGTGCTCTAGTGTGTTTCACCTGTAAGGCATTTGAAATACACCAGCTACAAGGTAGTTTGTTTAATTATTTATGAGTTCCTTTCAAGGAGAGGACTAAGTTTCATAGATGATTTCAGAGAGCAAAGCATTGTGATAAGGATTTGATGCAGATGTATGTATAAGAGAGGATAGTTTGTAAGGCACTCTATCTCAGCCGCATGTAGTTTGTAAGGCACTCTACATTATCTCTGTTGATTCATGTTTTCATTGACTCTTTGCCCAAGGGATAGGCACTGGTCTGGAGTATAGTTTGCAGTTTGTTCCTCATCCAATATCAAAAATCATTTAATCAAAATACTCTTGTTACTAAGAACGAATGAGCTGAACTCCGTAAGGACCTATGTCAGCAGGACAGTGTCCACTTTAGTGATTCCTTAGAGAATGAATCATTAGGTTATCCCTCCTACTATAAAAGGAAGAAGGATGAAAATCCTTGTATCACTGGTTTTTGCTATATTTAAGACCATAAGTTTGTATGGTTATGTCTTGCATCTGATTATACTTGGTCATTTGCAAGGTGATTTATAAGTTGGTTTAACAAAGATACATAGAAAATCAGTGTCCACATTAATACATACTGTGTAAACAACAATCATAAAAGGTAAAATCTGCCTGAGTATATGTGGAGCTCAAAAACGAAGAAGGACCTTATCCAGTCCTTAGCAATTAGGCTTTTCTTGTCTCTGAATCAGTATTAAAAGGCATGGTGTTCAAGTAGTCATTTCAAGCACTGTGGTTCATACAAGAAAAATCCCTAACAGGTTTTCCATGATTTCCTAGGTATACATGTCCATGTGTGCACCAACCAGCAAATTAGGATAGTCCACATAACTTTCCTTTGGGGATACACCAAGACCTATAAATTGGTGTGGAAGACTCTTATGTATGCGCTCACATGATTCAAGTGTTGGTTTGGATATTTTTTTTAGGGAAATAGCACTTGTAGTGCAAATGCAGTCCTAATTAGGCTTAATTTTCTTATCAAAACTAAGTGTCTTCCCGTCTTCCTTTCATTTCCATGTTTTGGTGCTTAATTATAATCTCTTTGGACATAAAGGGTATCTGAATCCCTATTCTATTTAGAGGGTTATGTGGGATAATCTAAAACTAAGTCTAATTTCCTAACTGAAAAGGCTACAATCAAGAAGTTGGGTTTTCAAAGAAACTATGTTCAAAGGGTTGCACAAGTTGAATAGGATCAATGAATCCTTGTGTTAGGGACCTAAATAGACCAAATCCTAGAGTATAGTTCACCCCTAGTCCTTGGAGTCACTTTATGGGGAATTTGAGTAATTCTAGCATATGTGCCTAGTAGCCAACTATTAGAAGTTGGGGTTGAACACTTGTGTGAACGTAGTGATTAGGTTCCCCTATTGGGAGTAGGTTGTGAAAATATAGAATCAATTATTTTCTACACTTTTGATAAGTGTAGAGGCACTTTTCATATTGGGAACACCTGACTTGGTGGTGTACTTCTTGAGTTTGAATATTTGAAGCATCTACTTGTCTCTTTTGGGACTTTTGGCTGGCCATTTTGCATCAAGGAGCACCCTAGACAAACTAAGTTTCCTTTGGCATTCCTGGACTCCCTCAAGGCCATAATAGTCTATAGGAGATGTTAGACTAAAGGTTTCATATTGGGCACATCTTTGTAAGACCTAGTCCCAAGATTGGCATTTATAAGCCATTGGTCAACTATTGGTCAACTAGTGCCCCAAACCTTAGAAATAGGTTAATTTGTTATGTTTTCATATTTTTACATGTTTTTAGTCCATTAGGGATCATAACATTTGGTTTTGGACCAAGTTGGTCACCTAGAGTGCAAAATTGCTCAAAAGTTGTCAATGCAACTTTTAGCAACTTTTGGTTAAAAGTTGTAAATCCATTCCCAAATGGATAGTTAGTTCAAACATGAGATGTAACCATTGCGAATTCCTAAAAAATCCCTTATAGGTGGGTGGTAGGCTTAGTTATGTAATTTGGTATTAAAAATTAATAAAGATCAACCGTTTCTCTGCAATTTTGAAAACAGTGAGTTTGTACAGGTAGGTATGGAAGAATTTGGATGAAATTCTAATACATCAAGTTGGCCCTATGAATTACCCTCCTTTTTCACTTGGTCTCATGTCTTAATCTACTGTCCATTGCTAGTTATTGAATTTTTACTCTTGCTACCTAGTTTGTAGGCCCTAAATCAGGGTTTCATCTAATAGTTGTGTTTTCTCTTTGATTCCACCATGGGAATATAATTCCCCTTGGTGGAATTGAAGAATTATCTATGTAATTTAAGATTATGCAGGTTTGGTTTGGCAACTTGTAGGGAGATGGGTTTGCCATGATGCCCTAGGTGTACATGTCCATGTGTGCACCAACCAGCAAATTAGGATAGTCCACATAACTTTCCTTTGGGGATTCACCAAGATCTATAAATTAGTGTGGAAGACTCTTATGTATGCCCTCAAATGATTCAAGTGTTGGTTTAGATATTTGTTTGTAGGGAAATAGCACTTGTAGTGCAAATGTAGACCTAATTAGGCCTAATTGTCTTATAAAAACTAAGTGTCTTTCTATCTTCCTTTCATTTATATGTTTTGGTGCTTAAGTATAATCCCTTTGGGCATAAAGGGTAACTAAATCCCTATTATATTTAGAGGGTCATGTGGGATAATCTAAAACTAAGTCCAATTTCCTAACTGAAAAGGCTACAAGAAAGAAGTTGGGTTTTCAAAGAAACTATGTTCAAAGGGTTGTAGAAGTTGAATAGGATCATTGAATCCTTGTCTTAGGAACATAAATAGACCAAATCCTAGAGTATAGTTCACCCCTAATCCTTGGAGTCACTTTATGGGGAATTTGAGTAATTCTAGCATATGTGCCTAGCAGCCAACTATTGGAAGTTGGGGTTGAAGACTTGTGTGAAACTAGTGATTAGGTTCCCCTATTGGAAGTAGGTTGTGATAACCTAGAATCAAGTCTTTTCTACACTTGTGATAAGTTTAGAGGCACTTTGCATATTGGGAACACCTGACTTGGTGGTGTACTTCTTGAGTTTGAATATTTGAAGCATCTACTTGTCTCTTTTGGGACTTTTGGCTGCCCATTCTACATCAAGTGGTATCAGAGCTATGTCTTCTCCTAAGGAATAAGAAATCCCTACAAGGGTTAAAAACATAGAACTTACAAGGATGGTGAGAGAACAAAGGGTAGAAAATGCAGCCCTGACTAGGAGGCTTCAAGAACTCGAGAACAAGGTAGAGAAGGGAAAAGAAAACATTTTCGGTGGGGAAGAAGGGAGTGAAGAAGAAGATTACATTCCTGATTAGAATGAGAACATCCTTGTAGACCAAAGACCCCTCATAGATGCCCTAATGTATCTGGGGAGAAGAACCATGGATGAGAAGTTGGGCTTGCCAACTTTTAGTGGAAAGATGAATGCACATTTGGCCTTATATTGGATTGAGGCTTTGACAAGATTCTTTGAGTGTGAAGATATCTCTGCAAAACAAAGAGTAAAGATGGAAAAATCCATGTTGAAGGGAGAAACCCTAACTTGGTGGAATTTCATCCAAACAAAGAGGGTGAATAATGGTATAAACATGATCACTTCATGGAACAAGATGATAGCACTGATAAAGGAGACATATGTACCTGGAGATTATGGGGTACAACTCCATAGAAGGAAGCAAAACCTAAAGAAGAAATACATGGATGTAGGCTCATACATTGAGGAGTTCCTAAAACTATGCATGAAGACTAATGCAACAGAGAATGAGGAAGAAAAGTTAGCAAGGTACATGAATGGTCTCAAAGTGTCCATTCAAGAAGAACTTAGCCTACACTGTCCTACATCAGTAAACAAATTTGATCAAATGGAAATCAAGGTAGAGGAGAAATGGAGAAGAAAACAAGACTTTGGAAAAGGAAAAAGCAATGATGGTAGAAAGAATTTTAGAGGCAGAGGTACCCCTTGGAATAGAGGAAAATATAGTGGAAGCAGTAGCAAGACCCTTGACCAAGGCCAAGGAGATAAAGAAAATAATGAATCTAATTTGAGAGGAAACTTCAAAGGAAGGAGACCTTTTAATAGAGGGAGAAAAAAATGTAGGAAGAGGCAATGGACCTCTGAAATGTTACTACTACAACCAACTTGGACACAATGCAGGAAGGTGTCCTGAGAAAAGAAATAAAAAAAATCAAGGGGAAAGGAGGACACAAATAATTCAAGAGGATAACCAAGAGGACAACACAAAACCAAGGGATCTAGAACTAGAGGAAGGAGCATGTTTGAGGATGAGGAAATTTTTTCTACAAGTGCCATAAAGCCAAGAGCCATCTCAAAGGAAGAACCGCTTCAGGATAAAAATCAAATGCCATGGAAAGGTATGTAATATACTGATATATTTTGGTTCAACTAAAAACTTAGTGTCTTTTTAAATGGTTCAAAAACTAAATCTACCTAAGAAACCATACCCCTTTCCCTACAATGTCTCTTGGTTGACCAAAAGTCAACAAACTTTAGTAACTGAACAAGCATGGGTAGAATTTTCTATAGCAGATTTCAAAGATAAAGTACTTTGTGATGTAGTGGAATGGATGCTCACCACATCCTACTAGGAAGAACTTGGAAATATTATGTGGATTCCACACATCATTATAGGAAGAGCACCTCCTCCATCACCAAGAATGGTTAAACTTTTACCATGAAGCCCTTCCCTGATGCCAAGATAGAGAAAGAACCTACTGTTATCACCTTAGGTGAAAAGAAAATGTTGCAAGTGTTGAAGGAACCTGAGACTAAAGCTTTTGTCATAATTTATAAACCCAAGGATAGAATAATATCTAATAATAAGGATCCCATACCAAATGAAGGTAAGGAATTGTTAAATGAATACAGTGATGTCACTACTAGTGACCTACCCATAGGCCTCCCTCCCTTAAGAGATATCAGTCATCAAACAAATTTGATACCTGGCTCCTCCTTACCAAATAAAGAACCTTATAAGATAACCCCTACTCAAAATGCAGAGATTGCAAGACAAATCAATGAGTTTCTTGAAAAAGGACTGATCCAAAAGAGCCTTAGCCCATGTGCTATCCCATTAGTCCTATAACCCAAGAAAGATGGCAAGTGGAGGCTATGTAAAGACAGTAGGGCCATAAAAAATATCACCATAAGATACAGATTTCACATTCCAAGAATGGAGGATTTGCTTGATCAATTGGGAAATGCATGTTACTTCACAAAACTTGATTTAAAATCAGGATATCACCAAATTAGAATAAAGCTAGGGGATGAATGCAAGACTGCATTTGAAACAACTAAAGAAATTTTTGATCTATAGTCATTAGCCAATTAGAACATAAGGATTATGAAAACATGTTTTAAGATTTGCTGAGTTGTGATAAATTAGCCAATCATATCAAATATGGAGCCTATTTCGAATATAGTAAGGTTTTAAAAGAAAAAAGCACTCATTTAAAATTGATTACTTGTTAGTTTCAAATGCCATGGCTAGGAGGAGAAATTGATATCACAGCACATAGAAGTATGACAGAAGTCACTGAATTATGAATTCATGATTTTCAAAATAAGATTTGTGCATTGATTTCTCTGAATAATTAAGCATTATCATTGTTCATTCTAGTTTACCAGATTATTCAATTTCAGAGCAAAGATTGCAGAAGTGATTAAGTGATTTCAAGAGAATAGAGTTATCTAGATTTGTAGAGTGATGAAAGAGATTTGATCAGTAGTGTTCCAGTTCAGTATAGACAAGATGAGAAGAGCAGTGAGCATGGATTAAACTAGTGGGAAGAGTAGAGATGGTATGATGATCAGAAGGGAAAGATAAATTACTTAGAGGAATTCATAGCTCTCCTTCCAGGATCAAATCAAGGAAAGAAGGTAAATGATGAATACCTTGGTGACAATATGGCTTACATTATAGATGCTAAGATGCGTGATTTTTTAGGATATCATTTGTGCAACTATTTCCATAAGAATAGTGACGGTCATGTTTCCATTTCAAACCCTTGGATGTCAGGGTTAGAAAAATTAATAGTTCCTGATGTGTTTGTGAATGTGGATTTGTTATTAGAATTAGCTAGTAGGTATGATACCATCTCAAAGAATATCAAAAAGGATGATGGTAAAATTTTAGTAACTCTTGATAGGGCATCATTCATGAAAGATTTTAATATATATAACCCCTACACAATAGAGATAAACCTCAAATCTTTACCTACTAGGTATACTAGGGAGGCCTATTTTGTAGCCAAATTAATTCAATCCCATGTGCCAAAAGGAACTAGAAACTATATATCACCTATTCCTAATGAAAATTCACCCTATTTATACAAGGACCTGGACTTTTACATGAAGTACATTTCCTATGCCCTATGTAGAGTTCTAGGGTTTGATAGTGGAAAAGAGAGGATATCCTATGATATGCTAATGATGGTTTTGGACTTGCAAAGTCCAAATGTCAGCATAGATTATGATTACATTCAATATGTAATTAAAAAGATGCATCAAGGGTTTGTGGATATTCAAAAGAAGGAAGGAATCCCTTAATTCCTACAGTATTCTTTACTGATGCATTTAATTTTGTTCTACAATTTTAGTATCATGGACCAGCCCAATCTGAGACCTAAAAGATTCTATCATGGTCAAGCCAACCCTGTAAAAATTTGGTTAAGGGTGTGGAATTATACATCTAGGGAGAATGAGTTCTGTGCTTTCTAGAACTAGATGGTGTATCCATTGTTGAGAAGATTATGAGTTAACATGACTAGGCTACCAATTAAGTTATTGCAACTTCTGAGACCCTGCAAATTTTTTGATAAGTGGAAAATAGATCACAACTGGGGAGACTTCTATTACCACAATAATTTCACTCTAATAAGAGTTTATGGTTTCTCCCAACCACCACACATTTTACCATATAAAGTACCACCAAGAATTGTCGTCATGGATTTTATATGGCAACTTATGCTGACTGATAAGGAGAATTTTTCTCCACACAGAAAAGGAAATTTCACACCTTGAAAATTTATTGTTTCTGAATTCACAAATGGGAAGAGGGAATATGATTCAATGAGTAGATGGTTAAGCCACTTTAGGATGAATTTAGCCTTGTACATGTATGTGGATACAAAGGGATTTATATCCAGTGCAAAAAGACTCTTAACACCCACTATTTCTAATACTAAAGTGCATGAGCAATGTGAAGAGGAAGATCTTATCAGGAACATCCTAGAAGAGGATGAAATTCTAGCTAGGACAACAAAGTTCCAAGAATTAATGGATTTAGAGCAGAAACTTAAGAAGAAAGGGATCCCTTTTGGGGGTTATTTTCTTGGTATGCCTTATCTACAAAGATTATATAAGATGATTGAATCTTATGGAACACTGTGTAGCCAGCTAGAAGAACAAATAGAGGATAAGGAAAGAGGTCCTAATAAATAGTCTTCCTTAGAATATAGTGATAGAAGTTACTCAATACACAACCCTCCACCAATGGATCAACCACCTCATACTGAGAAAAAAATAATTGACCTAACTCGAGGACAAGAGGCTGAGTTAGTTTCTGAACTTACCAAGAAAAGGCAAAAGGTGGAAATGGGGGAGCCTTCTGATGTCAAGGCACAAAAGAGGAAAAAAGATAAAGTGAGTGCATTATTCATTGGAACTGGAGCCTATGATCATTAATTAAGGAAGGCCATAAGAGAATGAAAGAAGAAAAGAGAAGAAACAGATGAAAATTTTGAGATGCCTCTCTTGTTATGTCAAGATGAAAGGGAGGTACATCAGGAAGAATTATTGAAAGATGATGAATTCATAAAAACTAAAGAATTCAAGGATTTTCTTAATTGGGCTAAACAACAACAAGTGGGGGCATAAATAAAATTGGAAGGAGGAGAAGAAATAACAAGTGAAGCTTTGTAGACTCTTCAAGAATATGATCCAAAATCAGAGGACATGACCCCAGATAAAGCTAGACAATTAGTAAAGTCTAGTGGCATGTTACTTGTAGAAGGATGGGACCTGGCTTCAACCATCATCATAGACCAAATTAGAAGGCACCCAATTATCAAATTTTCAAAAGAGACACAAGTGGGAGAGATGTTTAAAGGATGTGGTTATAGTGCACATTCCCAAACCCTAGCCATGTGGGCTCTATCTCCCAATACCCAAAAGCCCTCATTGATAAATGTACAAGAGAAGATGGATGGGAGAAAAATCATCTAGTTTATCCACAATACAGGGGATTTGGAGATTTAATAGGCCCTAACTCACTTTTCTCATTTAAATGAAGCAAAAGCTATGCAAATGTCAAATAGATATCAAAAGCTATTTGATGAGGCAAGTATTGTTGGGAAGGACAGAGAATTGGGTCTAATAAACATAAATGCAGTAGAGAAGCTAGCTACAGAGCTAAATGCAAAGTTATAAGAGATCCCTGAAGCTACTCTTTCTAGCCTAAAACAAGTTGTAGATGTAGAGGTACAAATAGAAGATGCACAGGATATTGAGAAGGAAACATAGCAAAAAGATACATAGCAAAATAATGTGTTTTTAGAAGCCTTTTTGAATATTTTGCAACACAGGATTTACATCCTAAAAGATAAGGTTGATCTTGTTCATGGTTCCTACAATAAGTTGTCTAGTTTGTAAATAGAGGTGAATAATTTTGTTTCAACATTGAACCCCTATTTTGGGAATTGGTCAGTTAGGACCAATTTATTTGAGAGATTAGTAGCCTTGGAGCCACTTAAGGCAGACTTACCATAAAAAGTAACACAAGTAGGTGAAGGGATAGAGAAAATTGGGGTAACCTTGTCCTTCTTTAAGGGAAAGGAAAATCAGATAGAGGCCATATTAAACATGTTTGGATCTGATTATAATAATTTTATTCCTTCAATAAGAATAGAGGATGATCAGATCAAGGCAGTGGAGATATGGAGAACTGAATTTGATTCATTATTTCCTAGTAAAGAGGCATTTATTTCTGACAATAATGAATTGGATATGGAAAGGTGCAATAGAACCTTAGATGAGGCATTTAAGGCCATGAAAAACTTGAACAAGTTTGTGAGAGATGTGAAAAGCATAATAGATGATAGGTGGGAGAGGGAAAACACACAATTAGAAAGCATTCAAAGCTTTATTTGGCCTGCAGAGTAAGAAGTTGTAGCATGGGATGTTCTCACAAAGCACAAGAAAAAGAAGCCTAAAACAACTGACCTAGACATAATGGATGAAGAGTAGATGGACACCTGGAACCTAATCTTTGAGCACAGGGAGGTTAGTCATCAGAAAGATTAGTGTATGTTAGCCTATAATGGAGGTCACTAAATCTCGCAATAACTATTAGAGGCTATCCAAAATATTTTTAGACAGAGGTGCCAGCTATCAAGAGATTTCAAGATCAAATTTGATTGTATTCCTATTTTGTCCTTCCACCTATTGAAGTCTTATTGTTTTTTGTCTTCTTCTATCTTTTAGGGTTAGGTCTAAAACAATCCGAAGCTTATTTCATCCTTATTCTTTAAGGATTCCAAGTTGGTTTAGACTCTATATATAACAAGCTGTATCATTTTTAGATATGATGAGAAGTGAAATATAATTGCAAGGCAGACAACTTATTTTTATTCTGAGTTTTGGGCTTATTGTATATTGAATGTATTTGAAGTAGCAATATTAATAAAATACATTGCAGTTTCTGTTCTATATCTTGTGTTGTCTCTTTATATTTTTGTTCTAGATCTTGTATGTTTAATTTGCAAGGCATTTTAGATATACCAATTACAAGGTAATTGTGAAGTTACTTGTGAGTTCTTTCAAGGAAGGATTAATTCTTACAGGTGATCCTAGAGAGATAAATATTAGTGTTAGGATCTAATAACAAGGATATGGGAGTGAAAGGATAGTTTGTAAGGCATTCCATCTAAATTGCATGTATTTTCATTAATCAGTTTATTGTGGATTTACATTTTATATTGACTCTTTGCCCAAGGATTAGGCACTGGTTTAGGATTTGGAAAAAAATTAATCATCATCCAATATTAAATAAAATCAATCATTTACACTTTAGTTATAAAGAATATATATGTTTAAGAAATTTTATTAAGAATACAGCTCAGTTTGTTGATTCCTTCAAGAGAGAATCACTAGGTTAACCCTCCTAGGTTCAGAGAACTCCAAAAGGAAGAAGGATGAGAGTCCTTATATCACTAATTTTTACTATGGTCATGTTCATGATTTGTCTTATTAAGCTCTGTGTCAAATTGGTCATAATTATCTTATTCTATTAATTGATGCAATAAGAGGCAATAGATAAATTAGTGAAAGCCCTAATCCACTATCAGAGATACTGAGAATTAGTAATCATTTGAAGGTACACCCTCCTGAGCCTGTGGATCTCAAATTAGAAGGAGGAATTAGTCCTCATCAATTAGGATTTCTCTTGCATCAGTTAAATTGGAAATATAAAGAGTAAGCATTCACACTGTTTTAAGAACCTGCAAGAAAAATCCGTAACAAATTGGCGACTATGTTGGAGAATTAGAGAAGTAAAAGTTTTGTAAGAACCTTTCAGGAATCTCTAGTATTTCAAAATTTAATTCAATTTACAGTTGAGTTTTCCTATCTAAGTCATTCTTATAATATTCATATTTGGTTGTGCTATATTTTTTCCAACTTGTTTTGGGTGGTGAATCTCAAAGAAAAACTTTGTTATTAGTGCTAAAGTAAATTTCAATATTCATACACATCCTTTCAAATATGAATATAAGATCAAGAGTGAGAGATAATCCTAAAGTTAAGTTGGATGGTGGAATTCCAATTACTTCTAGGAATAAGATGTGTTGGAGAGAAAAGAAGAACCAGGTTAATATAGATGACTCATCTCCAAGAAAAGAAGAAAACAACACTAGAAGAAAAGATGCAAACCAATACAGTCATGAGGGGAACACCTCAGAGTATGAAGAATCCCCTGACCTAGGATTAGAAAAATATGCAATTACCAGTACTTCTAGTGAGAGAGAAGGGACTGATACTATCAGTTCAAATTTTGAAGTTCCTTCTGATGAGATTATTGAAGAAGAAAGAATATTAATGAGGTAGTTGGCCATCATTCAGAAAAAAGAAGAGAGAAAAAGATCTTAAAAAGAAGAAACAAGATCAAAGAAATGTCGATAAGTTTAGAAGAAGATCATTAAGACATCAAGCAATAAGGAATGTTGAAAGGTCTCATAGAGATCAAGAGACACCAATCACTCACAAAAATTTTGGTTCACAAGCTTCTAGAGATAAAGGAAAAAATAAAGTGACTGGAAGTGAAGTTGATGAACCAAAAACTCACAAAGTCTTGACAGAACAAATATCTAAACTAGACATTGATCTTGAAAGATCAAGGGAGAAAGAAACCATGGCTAAAATGATGGAAAAGGAAGAAGCTAAAGCTGCTACCTTGGAGATGAAGAAGAAGATTAACTTCTTGCAATCTTCTAAATATTCCTATACTGGTGCTGAAAATACTACATCTTCAAAAGCCAAAGCTACCATTTTCAACAATGATGATAAATGCATCTAGAAAGGTACAAAGCTACCATTTTCTAATGCATCTAGAAAGGTACAAAAAATTTACTTTTATTGGTAACCCTGGTTACCCTAAGGTAGTACCTAATGATATTGGGGAAAAAATCCCTAAGTTTTTAGGAAATATTGATATTTCTTGTGAATTACATTTGACAAAGTTTATACATATCATAGATGATTTGAATATTAATCATGAAGATGTCTTGATGAAGCTCTTTGTTCAATCCTTAGTAGAAGATGCTAGTGAATGGTTTAGAGGATTCTATAATGGTTATGTAGCATCTATGGAATAATTAATATTCTTAATCAAAGATCAGTATGGTGACAAAACAAATGAAGGAATTTTGTTAAATGAATTCAATAACATAAAAAAAAATTTCAATGAAGAGGTCACTGAATTCAACACAAGATTTCAAAGAGCCATGCACAAGCTATTTCAAAAGATCAAACTGGATGAAAAGGTATGTCTCGCTACATATTTGAATGCTTTTGATTATAATATGGGGTATGATCTCAGAGACAAAAATCCTAGAAGTCTTACTGATGCATATAAGATAGTAGTGAATATAGAAATGAATAAAAGAGTGTCAGGGAAATGGTTAGAAGAGATGATGCAAGTTTTAGTAGGATAAACCAAAAATCACCTGAATATAAAGAATATAAGGCTCCACAAAACATCAAACCTTCCTAAAATAGTTATAATCCATAGAATAGGATGCAAAATCACTCTTATGGTACCTAGTTTAAGGATGGAAAGCCTATTGTCCCACCAAGAAAGGATAAACCTAGAAATATGACCCCTGATCCTTTACACAAAAATGTTTTAAACATGTGCAGTGATACTTATTGGTGTGAAGCTTGTCAAGCCCCACACAATGCTAATTTTGTGTTGTAGCCCTAGACATAAGTGTTAGTGAAGAGTAGGAAGGTGAAGAGGATGAATTATGTGATCATAATCGATGTGATATGACTAATTCTTATGCATGCCCTGATATAGATTCTAAAGATAAAGTTGAGAACCATTATATGTATGGTTCACAAGGGAGAATAGAGGTATATCACAAACAAATCTTGTCTGATAGTGAAGATGAAGAGGTTGATGATATAATATGCTATGCTCAGAATAGTCAGGAATCTATTGTATGTGGTAGATTTGGCCTTGTTAATCAACCATACACTTCAACATAGTCCTTATTCATCAGATACACACAAGAATAAATATGAAATTATTCATCTTGCCTATCTGTATGATTCAACCTATTGCCTTCTATCTAGATGGGGTTTCAAAATAGCTCTTAGAATGAGAGTCTCACAACCATAGACCAATCTAGAATGAAGGATTTATGCCTCCATGAATGCAATGCAATTATTAATCTAGAAATGAAACATGCAAGATTAATCTAAATGATTCATTTAAAATAGAAATGAGATTAAAACTATGCCATGATTTCAATGCAATTATTCTAGAAATTGAAATTAATCTATTGAAAAATGAGATTATTCTATATGAGATTATGAACTAAGAATGTAGCAACAATTTAGTACTCTAACAATGCATATGACTAGAAATTTAGGAAGGGGTTTTGAATGAGGAATGTGAGTTCTTTTATAGACTTAGAGGTTGTTTAGAATAGAAAGTTTACTTTTTTGAAATAAAATAGATAGAAAAGCCAGTTCAGATTAGAAAGCTTTCTTTAAAAGAAAATAATAAATTGTTTTCCTTTTGCTTTAATTGTTTTCTTTCTTTGATTTTAACTGTTTTATTTATGATTTTAACTGTTTTCTTTCTCTTTAAAACATAGTTAATTGAAAACTTCTATTTCTGAACAGGAGAGAAGAGTTTTGAGAGAATATTTAATTAAATAAATGAAGTATGACCTCATAAATATATTTATCTCAATTTTTGAATAATTAAATTCAATTATTGAAATGAGGATATTAATTTAATAATTAAATATTATTTAATTCCTTTTTATGTGTTTTAGCTAAAAGGGGTGAATGTAATTTAATTAAAGTGCTAGGATTTTATAATTAAATTAATTCAATCATAGGGTTTGTTTAGCAAATAGATATTTAGGAATTAAATATGATGTATGATTAATGCAGATTTAGGATTTTCTGCATTTGACACTTAGGTCGAGTAGAGTGAGTCAAAACTCAGAATTGCCTAGTACAATAGGACTTTGATGATTCAGAAGAATGACAAATGCAACAAAATTGGTTAGGGTTGCAAGATGCCAATTTTGGGGTGTTACATTTTTCCCCTCTTTGAATTGATGTGTGAGCAGGGCATTGATTTAAAGAATAGTCTAATGCTTGAAGCACAGAAGAATAGATTTTGAAAATTGATGATGCAAAGATGGATTGATGAAGATTTTAGAGCCATCTCTAAGATAGAGCTTGATTCTCCAAAGTCTAAGTTAAGTTGTCAAGACATCGGTCAAATAGAGTTTTTGAGGGTCATCTTCAGAATGAAGCTTGATCCCTAGGGATCCAGGTTAGAATTCCCTGACACCTAATAGATTAAGATTTTGAGAATCATCTCTAGAACGAAGCTTGATCCTCAAGGATCCGGGTTAGAATGCCCTGATACTTAAATAGATTGATATCTTTCACAAGGCTATCCCCAAAATGAGGCTCAACCTTCAGGAGTCAGGGTTCAATTGCCCTGATACCTGTCCAACAAGATAATCAATAGAGATTTTAGGAATACCTCCAGAATGAAGCTTAGTCCCCCAATATCTAGGTTACATTTCCAAGACACTGGTTAGATTGACATCTTCCACAAGGCTATCCCCAGAATGAGGCTTAAACTTTAGGAGTCAGGGTTAGATTGCCTCGATACCTATTCCAAAAGATAGTCCATAGAGATTCAAAATCATCTTCAGAGCGGAGCTTGATTTTTTTAGAAATGGAAAAAGAAATATGTAAATAAGCAATACCAGGAAAGAATCTAAGCGAGTTAATGCATGAAAAGATATTACCATAAGATAGGAGAGAGAAAGCTTCAATATCCAACACCATGAGACAAGATATTTGAAAGGGGAAAGAAAAGAAAACCCCTTGTGACATTATGAATGAGGAATGAAAATCCTATAAAGAGAGAGAGAGAGAGAGAGAGAGAGAGAGAGAGAGAGAGAGAGAGAGAGAGAGAGAGAGAATTGCTCATTCAAAAGT
>MU225414.1:167774-209907 GCA_018584345.1 Thuja plicata
GGATACTATAACAACAGTTTGTAGTAAGGACATCCATTCAGGTGGTTGTGATCAAGTCATTTTCCCAATTAAGGGGGCTCTCCCAATCCTTTCAAAGCAAGGCTTTCACCTTAACAATGTAGGGACTCAAAGGTTGTTCAGAATAGAAAGTTTTCTCTTTTGAAATAAAATAGATAGAAAAGCCAGTTTAGATTAGAAAGCTTTCTTTAAAATAAAAAAATAAATTGTTTTCCTTTTGCTTTAACTGTTTTCTTTCTTTGATTTTAACTGTTTTATTTATGATTTAAACTATTTTATTTCTCTTTAAAGCACAGTTAATTCAAAACTTCTATTTCTGAATAGGAGAGAAGATTTTTGAGAGAATATTTAATTAAATAAATAAAGTATGACTTCATAAATATATTTTTCTCAAATTTTGAATAATTAAATTCAATTATTGAAATGAGGATATTTATTTAATAATTAAATATTATTTAATTCCTTTTTATGTGTTTTAGCTAAAAGGGGTGAATTTAATTTAATTAAAGTGCTAGGACTTTATAATTAAATTAATTCAGTCATAGGGTTTGTTTAGCCAATAGATATTTAAGAATTAAATATGATGTATGATTAATGTAGATTTAGGATTTTCTGCATTTGACACTAAGGTTGAGTAGAGTCAGTCAAAACTCAGAATTGTCTAGTACAATAAGACTTTGATGATTCAAAAGAATGACAAATGCAACAAAATTGGTTAGGGTTGCAAGATGCCAATTTTGGGGTGTTACATCTACTACAATAAGAAAACCTTCTGATGAATAAAAAGCTATAATCACTACTGATTTAGTAAATAAAGCAAGAAGTAACTGCCACTTGAGAAATAGAGTAGTGGGTGATGTAGGTAGTCAACCAGGTGGGATCTTTATCAAAGAGACAAAAAAAATGCCAAGTATACACCAAAAAGAGAAGGACCTGGGGAAAATGTAAATAATCCTAAGGTCAAAATTGTAACAAAAGCTAATGAGTCAAACATTGTACATGAGGGAAAAGCTAAAGTGCCAGAAAAAAGTTCTTCCTCTTCTAAAGTTGAAAATAATAAATCAAGAAAGGAAGAGTCTACTCTGAATATTCAAATAGAGGAAAATAATATCATTGTTGAAAAACCAAAATCCTCTGATGTAAAATATACTCCTGTTGATATGGGTCAATGTCTATCTCAAATGATTGTCAAATTTTCATTTCTAGAAATGATGAGGATAAAAGAGCATAAGGAAAAGGTCATTTCAGTATTAAACAATGTTTCTCCAATTAAACCTCAAAAACTAGAAAATGTTGAAAAGAAATCTAACAACAAGGGATAAGAACCCAAGGGAATGATTTCTGAGATCTCTCAGATTTATCTAAATACAAATACTTTTGCAGGAATTGTTGATCCCTTTTTCCTAACATTGGTCATTAATGGTAAGATGCTAAAAAAATATATGATAGATTCTGGAGCATCTAATATAGTTATGCTTGCAAAAATAATGAGATCCATGGGATTATAGGTTGATACTCCTCATGGGAGGTGTCAAGTAATGGATTCTAGAGAGATCCCTATAGTTGGTACCATTAAGGCTTTACCTTATAAGTTAGCTATATGCCCTGAGACAGTATTGACAATGAGTGTATTGGTGGTTGATATCCCACCTCATTATGACATGTTATTGTCAAGGAAATGGAGTGCTTCAATGGGTGGCAGTATTCAATGTGATTTATCTTATGCCACTTTTAATATTGCTGGAAATAATTTCAAGGCTTCCATAGTAGGTAGGACACCCCACATGATTGAGTTACATGAAGATACTGACATTAATTACTATGTAGATATTGACATGGAGAACTTCATAGTGAAGAGGAGTTCTCATCAATGTAAAAATGTTGATCCCTTAGTACATAGAATGATGGTTTATGGCAGATCTATTTTGATGGAGCCTATTCCAAAGAAGGATCACGAGCTGGTGTATTATTTATTTCTCCATCAGGTACAACTTTTAAGTACTCTTTCATGTTATCATTCCAATGTACAAATAATACAACAAAATATGAAGCTTTGTTTTTGGGGCTAGATATTGCTGCTAAGCATGGAATAAAATTTCTAAATGTTTATGGTGATTCTGAGTTAGTAGTAGCCCAAGTCAGATCCAAGTATGCTGTGAAAAATGATAGTTTGAAAATGTATAAGCATGCTATTTGGGACCAAATTGAATCTTTTGGTGCCTTTAATATTAACTGGATATAAAGGTCAAAAATTATTATGGTAGACTTTTTAGCTAATGTCGCTTTGAATACTAATGATTTGACCTTAAGTGGGGTATCGATAGTTGAATTTAAGACAAGAAAAGGTTTCATGACATTAAGTTTTTCCATTAGTATACTTAAGTGAAAAACATGATAAAGTTCATCTGTATAGGCATACTCGACAGACAACACACTGCATAATAGATGAGATAACAATGCTTGACATGAAAATGCTAAGTATAGAATTGCCTGATAAACACTGACAAGTGTTGAACCAACAACAAAGCATAAAGGACATCACCGATGGTACAGTTTTGTGAACATCGCCGACAGACCAAAAAGGGAAAGGAACCTGACGATCAATTCAAAATAGGGACACCGACAGAGCAGAAGACTGATAGAGCAAAGAATGAAAGAAAACTGACAGACTGACAGAGAAACCCAACCATCAGAACCGACAGTCAGTTACAGAACCCGTAAAAAGTGGATCTAACTTTCAACGTCAAATAAAATATTGTAATTTTATTTATAGAGTTTTAATTTATTTTAAAACATTACGGGAGGGTCAAGCAAGCATATTGTAAATGTTTTAAAGCATCCTAATAGATCTAAAACATAACTAACTAAAGATCAAGGTCAAGATGTAAACCTTGGATCTAGAGTTAACTTGAAAAGAATGAATCAAGAATGGACATAGAAACTAGTATATATAGATGTTCAGTCATTTGTAATAGGTAATGAGTTGATAAATCATTGTAGCCATGAAGAGAATCTAAGCAGCATAAGTGAATTCATGCAAAGTTTAGAAATAGATCATATCAGTTCTCAAGAACACAGACAAGGCTAGCGACGAGTCGAGACAAGGTATCATTCAATCACTCAAGGTGATTACATATACATTGTAAGCTTTATAGGATCTGTTATCAGAAATTAAAGGTTGCATATACTATCAGATCAACATTTATAATGTAGTTGCATTTTAGTAAGTGCATCACATCAGAAATCCTTTAGTAGAAGGTGGACTTAATAGTTCTTGACAAATCTCTTAACAGAGTGCACACCTAATGGTGTTACTAAAGCTTCAAACAAAGTAGATCCTAATAGGTCTCCACTCTAATGCTCTTGTTAGTAATAATTGAGAGGGGGGGGGTTGAATCAGTGGCCTCAAAAATTTATCCTTTAATCTTTAACCACTAATCAATACACCTCAAATTATTAAGTCCCTATATCTCAAACAATTATTTTATTCTATCCATAATATATTCCTTGAATTTACCTTATCCATCAACAATAAAACAATATGCTCTGGTGCTTAGTTCTGATATATACCTTTCTGTATATAGATGTAGCTTTGAAGTTCATCTTTTTTCTTGCATCAATATGAATGATATTCTAATAATATATAGGTTGATGCAGCCTTCAGTCCTTTACTGACTGGTAGACAAGGGTTTAACCCATAGTCTCTTTCTCAAGTACTCAAATGTATCCTTGGACAGTGGCTTGGTGAAGATATCAGCCAATTGTTCTTTTGATTGCACATATTCAAGTATCACCTCTTTTTCTTGAACTTGTTCTCTTAAATAATGATACTTGATTACAATGTGTTTAGTCTTTGCATGCATGACTAGATTCTTGGAAATGTTTATTGCATTGGTGTTATCACAATAGATAATCACTGGTTCTGAGATCTTCATATGCATACCTTCCAGCAACTATTTGATCCATGCAATATTTGAGCAGTTTGCATCAGCAACAACATATTCTTCTTTTGCAGTAGATTGAGAGATGCATTCTTGCTTTTTGCTAATCCATGTGACAAGTTTGTCACCCATAAAGAATGCTCCTCCAGTTGTGCTCTTCTGGTCATCAATATTTCCAGCCTAATCAATGTCGGTAAACACTTTTAGTTCAAATTTTCCTTCTCTTCTATACCATAAGCCAAATTCCTCAGTATTCTTCAGATATCTTAGAATTCTTTTCACAACAGTCGTATGTGACTCCCTGGGGTTAGCAGAAAATCTAGCAACAATTCCTATTGCATGTGCAATATCTAGTCTAGTGTGTAAAACATACATGCATTTTCCTATCATTGATCTATACAAAGTTTGATTTACCTATGTTGTCTTGTCTTCCTTTGTTAATTTGCATCCAGTAGCCATCAGTGTTTCAACAGGTTTAGAATCTTCTATCTTAAATATTTTTAGGACCTCTTTGATGTATTTGGACTGTGTAATGAAAATACCTTCACTTTTTTGAATGATCTATAGACCAAGAAAGAACTTGATCTCTTCAAACATAGACATCTCAAACTCTTTGCTCATCTCATTAACAAATGATTTGCATAGCATATCATTGCCTCCAAATATGATGTCATCAACAAATATTTCAGCAATCAAAGTGTTAGCATCAGTATATTCTTTTAAATAAAGATTATTGTTTTCACTAGTCCTTATGAATCCAATACTTATTAGATAGGAATGAAGTCATTTATACCAGGCTCTAGGAGCTTGTTTTAATCCATACAAGGCTTTGTGAAGTCTACATACCATGTTCCTCTTGTCTGGATCTACAAACCCTTCTGGTTGTTCAATGTATACCTCTTCTTCAAGTATTCCATTAAGGAATGCTAACTTGACATCCATTTGATATACTTTGAATCCTTTATATGCAGCATAAGCAAGTAGTATTCTTACTCCTTCTATCCTAGCAATGGGTGCAAAGGTTTCTCCATAATCTATACCTTGCTCTTGTGCATACCCCTTGCATACTAGTCTTGCTTTGTTCCTTGTGACTTATCCATTCTCGTTTAGCTTGTTCCTAAATATCCATTTAGTACCGATGACATTCTTGTCATCTGGTCTTGGCACTAGTGACCATTTTTTTTCTTCTCAATTTGTTCAATCTCATCATTCATAGCACTTATCCATTCTTCATTATCTAGTGCAGCATTGACGGATTTTGGCTCAAACTCACAAATTAAGCAATTTGAGTTTAAAGACTTACTTCTTGTTCTTGTACCAACTTTCTTATCCCTATGAACTGGTCCTTTGGATGGTTCCTTCTTACATATCTTGCAAGTATAGGTACATCTCTTTGTGTATTAGTTTGATCTTCATTACCTTGCAAATTATCTTGATCATTATCTTGACTGTCGGTAACAACATTCTGACCGTCGATTGTAACATTCTGTTATTTTGGAATTAAGCATTGTTTCTTGGGTAGATATATGGGTTCTTCAAAATATACAAACTTGTTGTAGTCTTCTAGCTCTTTTGTGCTTTCCATCTCATTCTTTTCTGCAAATTCATCAATATTCACATTTTCACTTTCAAATATTTTTTTAGAAGCCTTGATTAGACATTTAAAAGCTTTTCTCTTGGTAGAATACCCCAGAAAAATACCTTCATCACTTTTGGCATCAAGCTTTCCATTTCTATCATCCTTTAAGACATAACATTGACTACCAAATATTTTGAAGTAACTTACATTGGGTGTTTTACCATACCATAGCTCATAAGGTGTCTTCTTTGTGTCCTTCTTCAATTGTACTATGTTAAGTGTATAAACAGCAGTGCTGACAGCTTCCCTCCAAAATATTTTGGTGATGTCCTTCTCTGTCATCAGCGTTCTTGCACAATCAACTATTGATCTATTTCTTCTCTCAGCAATCCCATTTTGCCGTGGTGTTCTTGGTGCAGAAACCTATCGTTTTATACCATGCTCATTACATAAATTAGTGAATTCATCTAATATAAATTCTCCTCCTCTATCTGATCTTAAAAATTTTAGATCCTTACCACTTTATTTTTCTACCATAGCCTTATACCATTTAAATATCTTGAATGCTTCAGATTTTTCTTTCAGAAACATGATTGCCATCATTCTAGAGTAATCATCAATAAAAAGAATAAAATATCTATGTCCATAACAACTCTTTGTCCTCATAGGTCCACATAAGTCAGTATGGACTAGGTCTAGAATATCATCAGATGTATGGGTTTAACTTTTGAAACTAGACTTTGTCATTTTACCTTTTTGACAATTTTTGCACATGATGTTTTCTGGCTTTGTCATCGTCGGTAAGCCTCTTACACTTCTTCTTCTTATTATTTTCATCATGTTGTCAAAATTCACATGAAACAATCTTTTGTGCCACAACCATATGTCTTCATTTATAGTCATTAAGCAAGTGGGATTAGTATCATTCAGATAGAATAAGTTACCTTTAGTTTGTTCACCGGTACCAATTAGTTTTCCTGATTCATTGAAGATCTTCGCCTTCTTGTTTTCAAATACTACTCTATGACCTGAATTATTCAACTAAGAAACACTCAATAGATTATAATTCAATCCTTTTACCCAATAATAATTTTCACATTTAATCAGGTTATTCAACATTATTGTTCCTTTACCTTCAACTGGACAAGGTGTATCATTTCCCATTCTTACTGTACCACCATTATAATATTCAAAAGTGTTAAAATTTTCTTTATCGCCGGTCATATGGTGAGTGAAGCCACTATCTATAATCCATATATCATTCTTACTAACCTTAGATATGAGTGTAGTTTCTTTATACCTTTCATCTTCATCTGAATCATCCTTCACAGCTACAAATACCATCTCGATGTCATCATTAGGTTCGGTGTCAGTATCTTCATCTTTGCAAGTGGCCAAGTAGCTAGCCTTCTTTCCTTTATCCTTGTAGTCTCAGGTATCCTTTCTTTCTAATTGTTGATAACCTCTATAATCTTTGTTATCACCTCTGTTAGAATTCTTCTCAAAAGATCTGCCATTACTTTTGTCATCTTTTCTTCTGTTAGGACATCTTGCAGCAAAGTGTCCAATCTCTTTACAATTAAAGCATACAAGTGGTAGTTTACCTTTGTATTTACCTTTGCCTCTCTGTATTCTTCTAGCCATAAGTGCTTCTATTTCATCTAGATCTTCTTCTTCACTTTCACTTTCACTGTCCCTTCTAGATGAGTATCTATGATTGGATTTTCTTATTTTCATAGAAGACTTAAATGCAAACTCTAAACTTGGTAAGACACTATTGTCAAAGTTATTCATCTAAAATGAAATCATTCTACCAATTAGGCTATCAAGAGTAACTGTATTTTTTTCTACTACTCTCATTTCTTGAATAATAGAAACTCTAATAGCATATACAGGTAATAAGATTCTTAAAATTTTACTTACCACTATTTCCTCTTCAAGTGTACCTCCAACACCTCGTATAGCATTGACTACTTCTTTTATTATTGTGTTTTACTATGTGATGTTTTCTCCTTCTTTCATTCTGAGATCATCAAAATTTCCTCTAAGGCTTTCTACCTTGGCTCTCAAGACATTTGTATCACCTCCATGTACAAGATTTAGTTTTTCCCATATTTTCTTTGCAGTTTTGCAGTCCTTAACATCTTCAAATTCAACATCAAAGAGTGAGGAAGAAAGCTCTATAACCATGTAGTTATGCTCATTCTTCTCTCTCAATTGATCTACTATCAATGGTCCTATAGGTAACACATATTCAGTATCTAAGTATTGAGTAACATCATTACCAATACCTGATAAGTGGAGTCTTATCTTGCTTTTCCATGAAGCAAAGTTGTCTTTGTTCAACTTGGGAACATCTCATCTGTTCATCTTGTGATCTTAATTACTTAGGTCTTGAAACCTTCCTTCTAAGAACACAAGCTCTGATACCAATTGTTAGTAATAATTGAGAGAGGGGGGGCGGGGTGAATCAGTGACCTCAAAAATTTATCCTTTAATCTTTAACCACCAATCAATACACCTCAGATTATTAAGTCCCTACAAGATGCATGCCATGAAATACTTATAATAATTAACTATTTGTTAGTTTACCTTGTCTATCCTTATTCTCCTTGATAACCGATAAGCAGTAAAACTATTTACCGATACTCAGTAAATATGTAGAGTATACCAATCAATCCAGAAATACATATGTGAAATGTGAAACAATAAATTAATAAACCATACACACATAACACATGGATTTTAACGTGGAAACCCTGTTAAGGGAAAAACCACTGGGACCAGTACCCCAAATTTTCACTCTTCTGAAATGATCCCTATTAGGAGCCAACCCTGTTAAAGGTTATAAACACACTGTTAGGTGTGACCTTGTTAGAGGATTTTATACATAGAGGTTGTCACTTAGTATCTGGCATCTATTTTTCTACCAATCCTTGAATCAGCCTCCTTCTTAGACTGTTAATAGGATTTAGGAAAATCTTGCTACCATCCTTGAACTAACCTTCTTCTTAGGCTGTCAATAGGCTTTATGCAATTTAAATGCTACTTTTATGAATCAACCTTTTTGGCAATCTATTAGGATATACCTCAATTATAGAAGACAATTAAGTCCTACTCTGTTAAGAGACTTGATGCTTCAATGGTTAAATTGAAACATTATGACATGTTTCTAATGCAACTTGAATTGCAGATTTTCAGATCTATTTAAGTACAATACCTCTCTGATCAATGTATCAATTCAATTCTTTGTGATCCACACTTTCTACTTTGTGATGCTATGCTTCACTATACATCGGTGTCTATAGAATTCTTTAGCTCTTCTTCAGCTTGATTGATCAAGATTGTATGAAGTTATCCTTCATCAGTCTCTCTTCAGCATCCTCTTTCCATTCACTCCCCTTCTGTGTATGTGATTGCTTGTGGAAATGAATTATACTTGTCTCTTATATAGACATGACATTCTTTAATTCTTGATTCTTGATTCTTGGCGTGAAAAATGATCCAGCCAATCTGATTTACAGCTTTAACTCCTAATTTATCTCGTAGTTATCTTCTTGCCAACTGTACAAATCTTCTTTAAATCAATTACTTAACTCTGGGTGAATAAAATAAATAAAACAACCAGTTAAGTCTATCCTTAAGCTCTCCCACCTAGATATTTTTTTGTTTTCTAAACTCTCTATTCTGTTGGTCAATTCTGTAGTTAGTCGTCGGTGACAACTGCCAGTTCTTTTAGTGTGACTCCAGTCAGCTTCGAGATCTCCGTCCATTGGAAAATACTATGATTTTTCTTCATCAGGAAACACTATCTTCTGCTCGTCAGGTATCACTATGAATTTTTCTTTTCCTTTACCGATGGTGTGCACTCCGTCGGTATTGTCTGTCACTTAGTGAATACTTGACTTTTATGCATTGCTAAAAGCATAATCTCTGTTACATTGATTCTCTAAAGTCTTTGGCATTATGTACATGACCGTACAGATGATATCAAGTTGACATCAATGACAATACAAACCATTAAATGATTTAATTCCTTGCATTATCCTCAACTTAACATTATCAAACATTCAATCAGTTACATGTCATCAACTTCTAACAGGGTAGATCATCAGAAGTGATCAAATTGTAAGCCTTAACTAGCTCCCTTCTTATCTGCAGATAGTGAAGTTTTGTGGGTGAAATCCCCACCACATTTTTTACTTCCTAACATGATTTTTCTGTGATATCATATCTTGTTTTATGTGTTATTTACTTTCATGTATGTTTCTTGAATGTTTACACATGTAAAGGACTTATGTTATTATTTTACATACATAAAGAAAGATGAAAAGATAGATAGGTGAATATACAAATTTGATGACACAAAGGTTAATGGGCCAATCACATAATAAAGTTTTAGAGGTACTGATTCACCCCTCCCCTCTCAGTACATCATTCTAGTAATTCCAATAATTGGTATCAATGCTAAGTCTCTTTCTTGAAAAGCTTAAAGACTTAAGAGAAAAGATCAAGACAATGGAAAAGTACAGACTGGACAAGACTATTGAGAATGAGCAGTACAAAGAGGTGAGAGTATGCATCAGAAAGTTGCTTTATGAAAGAAAGATTATGGAAACTAGGCTTAATGAGAAAGATTATCAAGAAGAGGAAATCCTAGATTACTTCAACTCAGCTGAATCAACAACAAGCAAAGCATCAGACACATCAGTAGAAGAGATCACATGTCTACAAGAGTTTAATCTACATCTCACAGAGCAAATCAAGATGCTGCAAATCGGTCAAGAGACTCAGATGGTAAAAATGATTGATGTCATGAATGATTCAAGAAAAGCTGAATCAAAGAGAACATTGGCTATTGATGATAGGTGGAAAATTATAGAGAAGCTACAAGAAAAGGAATCAGAGATTCAAAAACTTAGTGATCATCACCATGAGATTAAAAATTAGATTATTCTTATGAGTCAAGAGGAAAACATATTAAATACTGAAATCATTGAAAGAATACATATCATCGGTGAGCTAAGAGAAGAAAATGAAAAGCTAAAGCATGAAGTCAGAATTTAGAATCAACACAATGAATTAATCAAGAAAGCTGAAGATAGCAATAAAAGAATGGATGATTTTCTTTACGGACAAAGAAGAGTCAACAAATACATAGGTATAGGGTACACCAAAAATGGAGAATCATCTAATTAATCAGATCAAAGGAATGTATATACAACTCCAAGAATGAAGAAGATGTCATGAAATCACTATGGAAAACTAGGCCACACCTCAAACATTTGTAGAAACAAAATGAAAGGTATTCCTCAATCACAATCTACTTTCATTGGTAATTGTTATAAATTTCACAAGAAAGGACACAAGGCATTTGAATGCAGATCCAAGATGACAAATCCAAAGAAGGAAACCTACATGGACAAGTATTGTCCTACCTACAAAATGAATGGACATACACATCAGAAGTGTTAAAAAAAGAACAAAAAAGCATGGACACCAAAAGAACTTGATAATGGCTATAAATCGACAAGAATCAATAACTCATATGTTTCAGACTATAACACATGGGTGAACTGCACAACATGTGGAAGGTATGGTCATATTTCTGCCAACTATATGAGAAAATGGACTAGAAGACCAAGAGGATGGACCAATCTAGGTATGACATGTTTACATTGTCATAAGTTTGGACATGTGGTAAAAGATTGCAAAGACTTACTGATAGACACAAGCACTTATCCCAATGGAAACACCATTGATGACATCAAGAATATGAGAAACAAGATGTGGATAAAAGCTACAAACACTGAAGGTGCTAGAACAAGAAATGCAAATGATGACACCCCATCCAATGGATCTGGTGGCATCAAAATTCCCAACTAAGCTGCATAAGTATGGAATTGCATTATGAAAAGTTATATTATGCATCAGTTCCATTACACATTGATCATATTGAAAAAATTAGCATTATTGAAGATGCACTATATTGTTTCTTGTAATATTATTGAAAAAAAATTCCATCGGTTAACGGGTACAAATAAGCATCGGTGAACACACACAGTAAAGTTGACACTACTTACCGAAATATATCAGGCATTACACAAAAGCCAAGTCGCTAAGTGTAACCGACAGACATCAGTGATTTTTGAGCCAATAGAAGTTGTCATCCCCATTTTACTAACAATTATCGGTGAAATCACCAAAGCTGCTAGCTACCCCAAAACTTTGCACCTACACTGAAGATGTTACTTATGCCTCAACCAACACTCAACAAAAGTTGTCTACTAAAAGAGACAAAGGAGAAGATATTAACAAATATGAAACATTGAGAAAGGATGAAGAGAAAGAAAAGAGTGAAGAAGTTAAGCAAGATGATAGCATGAAGGAAAAGGAAGAAAAATCTATAGATACACCCAAGGCCAATGAAGAGACATCTTCACACAACCAATAGGTGGACTCTGAATAGAAGAAACAAGAAGCTTCATCTTCTTGACCTTCACCTACCAAATCAATCCAATCTCAAGATCTACAAATGGTAGTTTACCAATCTGTCTCTCAACCAAAGAAGAAGAAGAATAAAGTAATAAAGAAAGACATCTTGGTAGTAACACTTGATGAGGTAATTGAAATACCCAAGTGGGATGTATCTACTTTGGATACTGAAACACTTGAAAAGTTTGGAGTGATATGTCAAAGAAAATCCATACAGGAGAAAATGAGAAAAGCACACATGGAAGCCCAAGCACTTGAAAAAGCTAGGGATATACTACATCAACTTGTTCCTAAGGTAAAAGTTTAAAATGACACATCAGTCATGGAACAAATTTTAGTTCTTACCGATGCCATCACTACTCAAAGTGTAGATGTAGAGAAGACAATGGAAGAATGGGCAGAGAAGAAGTATCAACACAAACTAGTTTAGAAGATCAGCCAAGAAGTGGCAGAGAAAAAGGTAAAGATCTCTGGATTATTAAGTCAATTAAAACCTATGATTGTAGAAGCTATTACCTTAGTTAAACAAATGTGCACACTTGAAAATTTCACAAAAGAGAATAGTGAAAATCTGTCCCAGCTAGATTCAGATCTGACAACAAGTGCACAAAGTTTAACCTCTGATGCAAATACAATAAATTTGCATCATGACAAGATCACAGAGGTAAACATGTTAAGAAAAGAGATATGGGATGTAGAGACACAATTTATAAATGAGGTTACTGAGCTGCAAGCTCACATATTACCAAACATCACCACTCTTCAACAACACATTACAGATGCAAGAAATTTGATCTCAACCCCAAAGATGTCTATGGTAGACAACATCTATAATATGCATGTGAGGATATCACTTGAGCACATGGATCTAGAAAATTTGAAGGAGAAATGGGAGAAGATGATGGAGGAATTCAAAGCCTCACACTCATATTTTTGACAAGTTGTAAGTACCTTTGCCTTTATTATCAAAAAAGGAGGAGTGAATAGTACATATGTACAATATACTATATTAGTAGAAAGAGAAAATGATGTATGTTGTATGTACAACATGAATATGTAAAAATAGATATGTACACTATATCAAATATCAAAAAAAGAAAAAAAAGGGAAGGCAATCATATATACATAAACTTACACTTACCAGCATATGCATAGGGGGAGTCATTTCATGACAAAGAAAAATGACTAAGGATGAAGTATACATAGGTGTACATACTAATACATTAAGTATGTTGCACATATCAGTTTTTGATACTAATGTCAAAGGGGGAGATTGATGACATTAAGTTTTTCCATTTGTATAATTAAGTGAAAAAATGATAAAGTTCATCGGTATAGGCATACTTGATAGACAATACACTGCATAACCGATGAGATAACAACGCTTGACATGAAAATGCTAATCATAGAATTGCCCGACGAACACTGAAAAGTGTTGAACTAACGACAAAGCATAAAGGACATCACCGACGGTATAGTTTTGTGAACATCACCGATAGAGAAGAAAAGGAAAGGAACCTAATGAAAAATTCAAAATAGGGACACTGACAGAGTAGAGGACCAACAGAGAAAATAATGAAAGAAAATTGACAAACTGATAGAGAAGCCTGACCATCAGAACTGATAATCAGTTACAAAACCCGCAAAAAGTGGATCTGACTTTCCACATCAGATAAAACATTGTAATTCTATTTATAGAGTTTTAATTTGTTTTAAAACATTACTTGAGGTTCAAGCAAGCATATTGTAAATTTTTTAAAGCATCCTAACAGATCTAAAACATAACTAACTAAAGATCAAGGTCAAGTTGTAAACCTTGGATCTAGAGTTAACTTGAAAAGCGTGAATCAAGAATAGACCTAGAAACTAGTATATATAGATGTTCAGTCATTTGTAATAGGTAATGAGTTGATAAATTACTATAGCCATGAAGAGAATCTAAGCCGTAGAAGTGAATTCATGCAAAGTTTAGAAACAAATCATATCAGTTCTCAAGAACACAGACAAGGCTACCGACGAGCAGAGACAAGGTATCATTCAATCACTCAAGGTGATTAGATATAAACTATAAGCTTTATAGGATCTGTTATTAGCAATTAGAGATTTCATATACTATTAGATCAACATTTATAATGTAGTTGCATTCTAACAAGTGCATCACATCAGAAATCCTTTAGTAGAAGGTGGACTTAACAGTTCTTGACAAATCTCTTAACAGAGTGCACAACTAACGGTGTTGCTAAAGCTTCAAATGAAGTAGAGCCTAACAGGTCTCCACTCTAATACTCCTAATAGGGTAGATAATCATAAGTGATCAAATTGTAAGTCTTAACTAGCTCCCTTCTTATCTCCAGATAGTGAATTTTTGTGGGTGACATCCCCACCATAGTTTTTACTTCCTAACAGGATTTTTCTGCGATATCATATCTTGTGTTATGTGTTATTTACTTTCATGTATGTTTCTTTAATGTTTACACATGTAAAGAACTTATGTTATGATTTCACATACATAAAGAAAGATGAAAAGATAGATAGGTGAATATACAAATCTGATGACACAAAGGTTAATAAGCTAATCACATAAAAAAGTTTTAGAGGTACTAATTCACCCCTCCCCTCTCAGTACATCATTCCAGTAATTCGAACATAGTTTTCCCTGATAACATTTACAAATGGCAAGTATTTGAAGATGACCAAGATATTCTTAGATTTATTCAATGCCTAGACCATTATGAAGACCGGTATATAGATTGAAACTCTTTACTTGAGGTCATTGATGGAAGGGATTGTATTTTGGGGAATGATGTTGTCCAATTAAGTTCTAATCAGATTACTAAGGGATTGGTAGAACTAGAAGCATTGTTTAGTAGTCAAGATAATCACTTATCCAAGATGAGAAATGCTAAAATTGAGGATTTGGAAGAAATAAATTTAGGATTAGAGACCACTCCTCAAATAGTCTATATTGAAAAAGGATTAGATTCCCATGTCAGAATTTTTTTGATAAAATTATTAAGAAAACATAAGCATGTGTTTGCATGGTCTTATGAAGATTTGAAAGCTTATAGGGAAGACCTTTTCCAACATGAAATCCCACTAAAATCAGATGTAAAGCCATTCAAATAGAAACAGAGACCAATCAACCCATTGTTGGCTCCCAAAATGCAACATGAGTTGCTGAAATTAAATGATGTAGGGATTATCTAGCCCATAAGACATTCAACTTGGGTTTCTAATTTTGTCCCAGTGAGAAAGAAGAATGGTGACATAAGGTTGTGTGTTGATTTCAGAAATTTGAACATTGCATCTCTGAAGGACAATTATTATTTACCTAATATGGAAGAAATGTTACACAAGGTTACTAGTTGGGAGCTATTATCAATGATGGATGGTTTTTTAGGATACAACCAAGTACTAGTAAAAGAATCAGAATAGTTCAAAAATACATTTACTACTCCATGGGGGACTTATGTATATGTTAGAATGCCATTTGGATTAATAAATGTAGGAGAAAATTTTTAGAGAGTCGTGGATGTTGCATTCAAAGAGTTTATTGAATTGTTCATGGTAATATACCAAGATGATTTAACAAAATTTTCAAAAAAAATCAGGGGATCATTGTGAAAACCTAGAATTTTTTTTAATAGAACTTTGGAATATGGTGTTTCCCTAAATCCCAAAAAATGTCAATTTGCAGTGATAGAAGGAAAGTTGCTAGGACATATAGTGTCAAAGGATGGAGTGAGGATTGACCTAGAAAGGATAGAAGCCATTCAAAAGCTCACTACTCCAAGGCATATCAAAGGTGTACAATCTTTCTTAGGAAAGATAAATTTTGTGAGAAGATTTATTGCAAATTTTTCTAAGATTGTCAAACTATCATTAAACTGTTGAAAACAGATGCAAAGTTTCAGTGGAATGAAGAAGCAAAATTAGCTTTTGAAAGAATTAAGAAAGAAGTTCAGGAGGCACCTATCTTGAAGTCACCTAATTACAGTAAGCCTTTCTCATTATTCTCATTTGCATCTTTCCATACAATTGTTGTTGTTTTACTACAAAAAGATGAGGAGGGATTTGAGCATCCTATTGCATTTTTTAGAAAATCACTTCATGCTACACAATTGAATTATGAAATGATGGAGAAACAGGCGTATGCTTTGATGAAAGCTATGAAATCATTTAGACCTTATCTGGTTTGTGCCAAAGTATTAGCATATGTACCTCATTTAGCAGTAAAGGACATCCTTACTCAATCAGAAGTGACTGGTAAGAGGTGCAAATGGATTAATATAATTCAAGAGTTTAATTTGGAAATCCATATTACCAAATTGGTAAGAGGTAAAGACTTAACAAAATTAATGACAACGAAAATTTAGACTTGGTACAAGTAAACATTACAAAGGTACATGACTCAACAGTAACCAGTATTGAAAGATAACCTTTTTATGATGATATCATGTATTGTCTGAAGAATGCAAAGTGTCTTGAGGTTATGAGAGATAATCAAAAAAGGAATATCAGGTTGCAAGCTCAAAGGTAAACCCTAGTACATGAAGATTTTTATTGGAAAGATAGAAATGGTGTACTATTATTATGTTTAGATCAAAGTCAAGCTTAGAAGGTATTAGTTGAAATGCATGCTGGAGTATGCGGAGGACACTTCTTTGCCAAAACTACTTCCCATAAAATATTAAGGGCTTGATATTATTGGCCTAGCTTATTCAAAGATACTCATGCATTTGTCAAAAAATCTGAACCTTATCAAAGGTTTTCAAATAAGTTGAAATTCTCAGGTGCCCTGCTATTAAATCTTGTAAGTGCTGAAGCACCTTTTTACATGTGGGGGGTTGATTTCATTGGAGATTTTTTAGAGAAATATAGTAGTGGACATAGTTGGATACTTGTTGCTATTGATTATTTCACAAAATGGATTGAAGCAATTCCCACAAAGAATTCAACTAGTAAATTGGTCACTGATTTTTTGATGGAAAATATTTTGACCAAATTTGGTGTTCCTGCAAAATTAGTAATGGAAAATGCTATGTGCTTTAGATCAGATGAATTTAAATATTTATGTGATAAATGTGGGATTATGATGTCCTATTCTTCCCCATATCATCCTCAAGCAAATGACCAAGCTGAATCTAGCAATAAGATCATTTTAAAAATCTTGAAGAAGACCCTTGAGAAGAATACAAGAACTTGGCATACTAAACTGAAACTTACTCTATGGGATGATAGGATAATAATGAAAAAAGCAACAGGTAAGTCACCTTTTGAACTTGTATATGGTATGCAATCCAGAATGCCCATGAATAATTTACTTCCAGTATATAATTTTATTCAAGAAGAAGAGTTAGATATTTATGAACATATGCAAGATAGGATGATGTAATTAGCAGAACTAGATGAGGTCAAAAAAGATAGTAAAAAACAGAACATTAAGTTACAACAAAAAATGAAATATTTTTTTGATAAGAGAGAAAGTACCAGAAAGTTTTAGCCTGATGATTTAATACTCCAATGGAATGTAAGGGCTGAAGAAAAAGGGAAGCATAAGAAGTTTGAATCATTATGGCTTGGTCCCTTTGTTATTTATCAAATTTTTGGAAAAGATTCATATCTTTTGAAAAATATGGATGGAGAAGAACTTGAATTTTCAGTGCATGGACAATTCTTGAAACCTTTCTTCAGTTCAAATTTGACTTCCATGCATAGTAGTCTTGTATCATATGTATAGGTTGATGAAATCAATTTGTCATTAGTATGCAAAAAACACTTTTGGTAAGGATACACTGAAAGATAAGACAAAAGAAAACCAAAGATCAGATAGAAAGAGATCACCGAAGATGACTAAGTGCAAAGAGAACCGACGACACAACTTAGTGTGTAAACCAAAAATGAAAAGACAAAAAGATAAAGAGGAACCTGACAAGTAGGATATAGTCTAGACTGACAATACAATTAAAGAGAAATCGATAGAAAAAAATTGAAGGATAGTAAAAACATAACCAACAGACAGAAACTGAAAGTCAGTTGCAGCCCACAAAAAGTGGATCTAACTTCCACGCCAGATAGAGAAAGCTTGTTCTATTTATAGGATATTGATTTTTTTTAATCCATTTATTTAGGGATAAGGAACATGAATGTAAATGCTTTAATCAATCTAGCTGATTAAAACACATAGACTAGGAGATCTAGGTACAAGTTGTAAACCTGATCTTAGAGTTAACATTGTTTTTCTCAAAACTTAATGAAGTCAATCCATCTTATAAATAGATGATGCAATAATTCATTATAAATGGATGAAAAAGGATGTGAAGAGAGAGGAGAACATGAATAAACCATATGAGCACATCTATGGATAAGATTGAGAGTTTCAAGAACAAGAACAACAAAAGGTGAATTTGGTTATCAGAACCAAGAATAGAGGCTACCGAGAATCAGAGGTATTATCAATCACAACTAGGTGATAATATTTTTCATGTAAACCAAATTGGATCTATATCAACAATAGGAGATTGCATTTACCAAGTCAATTTTTAATTTTCTATCATTCTAACAAGTGGAGAAAAGTGTAAAAATCCTTTCAAGGAAGGTTGATTTAACAGTCCAACAACAAATCTCTTAACCGAATGCACACTAAACAGTGTTGCTAAAGATCCTAATAGAGTAGACTTTAACAGGTGTACATCGATAATCTTAATAGGGTAGCTCATCAAAAGTGATCAAATTGTAAGCCTTAACTGACCCCTTCCAATCTGCAGATAGTGAATATTTTGTGGGTGTCATCCCCACCATAGTTTTTACTTCCTAACAGGAGTTTTCTGCGATATTATATCTTGTTATGTGTCAAATTACTTTCATGAATGTTTCTATGAATGTTCACATGTGTGTTAATGTTATGAATTAATATAAATCACATCAAGATAGTATAGATCAGATTGAATGGATATACAATTGATTACAAAGGTTAATTGATTAAAAGATACAAAAGTTTTAGAGTTACTGATTCACCCCTCCCCTCTTAGTACATGCTTCCCATTAATCCCAACAATTGGTATTAGAGATGAGTCTCTTCTTGGAAAACTTAAAGGCTTAAGAGAAAAGATCATACAATGGAGAAGTACAGACTTGATAAAAATACTGAGAATAAAAAGATTGAAATTCATACATTCTATGAACAGTATAAAGAAGCTAGAATCAATATGAGACAACTGCTAGATAAAAGAAAGAATATGGCATCTTGTTGTAATGAGACAAATTATCATGAGGAAGAGATACCAGATTTATTTGAGTCTTTAGGATCAACTACAAGAAATTCATCAAATACATCAGAAGAAAGCATCACAAGCCTAACTGAAATCAATCTACATCTGGCTGGACAAGTTAAATTTCTACAAATCAGTCAAGAGACACAGATGGTAAGGATGATTGATGTCATGAACAATTTTAGACAAGCTGAGAAAGAATGAACACTAGCTATTGATGATAGAAGAAAGATTACAGAAAAGATATAAGAAAAAGAGTCTAAAATACAAAGACTTGTAGAGCATCACCATGAGATTACAAATCAGATTATTCTTATGAGTCAAGAGGAAAATAGAATAAATGTTGAACTCATTGAAAGAATAGAAGCTATCGGTGAACTGAGGGATGAGAATGAAAATTTAAAACATGAATAAGAATTCAGTAACAACATAATGAAATTATCAAGAAAGCTGAAGAAAGCAATAAAAGAATGGATGATTTTCTTGAAGGACAACGAAGAGTCCACAACAATACTGGTCTAGGTTTTATCGAGAATGGAGAATCATCAAATAAACCTAATCCAAAGATGTCTATACAAATTCAAGACCAAGAAATCTTTCATGAAATCACTATGGAAAGCAAGGCCATACATCAAATGTATGCAGAGGCAAAATGAAAGGTATTCCTAAATCTATATCTTTATTCATAGGATTTTTTTATAAATGTAAAAAGAAAGGACATAAATCATATGAATGTAAGTCTGAGATGAAACAACCAAAGAAGGAAATGTACATGGAAAAGTATTGTCCTACTTGAAAAATTAATGGGCACACAAATCTTGAATGTTGGAAAAAGAAAAGGCAAGCATGGAAGCCTAAAGGTCAAGAAACTCCCTATCAATCAAAGAGAGTCAGTAACCAGTATGTATGGGATTACAATACTTGGAAAAAATGTACAACATGTGGAAGATATGGTCACATTGCTGAAAACTGTATGAGATAGTGGACTAGAAAGTCTAGAGGCTGGACAAACCCCAGAATGACATGCTTACACTATCATAAAGTTGGTTATCTCAAGAAAGAGTGCATAGACTGATGAAAAAGACAAACACATATCCCAATGGAAACACCATTGAAGATATCCAGAGGGAAAGAGACAAAATGTGGAGAAAATCTTCAAACAATGATGAAGCTCGACTGAGCAATGCAAATGGTGACACCCTATCCAATGGATCTAGTGACATCACCACCCCCACCTAAGTAGAAAAATTAAGTATGTAATTGCCTTACCCAAGTTATTAGTTTACATCAGTTCCATAATATGTTGAAATAATGAAAAATTAGCATAAGTAAAGATGCATCATGTTATTACTTGTTAAAATCTATGATAACAATGCTATCAGGTACTCATACCAAAACCTATCGATATAAACTCAAAACTATGACTTCCTACACTTACCAAGAAGTGTCAGTTAACATAAGAAAGCAAAGTTGCTAAGTGTAAAATGAGCCTCGTCGGTAAACAAGAAAAGTGAACAAGTTGTTTGCGACACCGAAACTAGTCGGTAAAAGAAAGAAGGAATAATGACTGCTCTAAAATGTTATGATGGTCACTGAAGGAAAATGAATTCTTCACTGATGAACTTCATCTTCATACACTGAGGATTTGGTAAGCATTTATGACACGCATTTTAGAGAAACAACTATAAATAGGGCAATGAAACAACTCATTGTTCACGACGGCCAGAGCAGAGTGACCAAGGCAATTTTTGAGCAGAAAGTGACTAAATCATAGAGTAACCACAACTCAACACACAATGCTCAAAATCACTTCAGAAATATTTGCAAGAGTAAACAGTAAGTTCTACATAACCAACAACTCTATTTTCACGCATTTCATAGGAAGCCCTAAATTTGAAAATGGCCTCAACATCAAGAACTGTGAAATCCAAGAACACAAAGAAGGATGAGTTCAATATTATCAAGAATTTGGCATGTGAGGAAACTATTACAAGATTAATCCTCAGGTTGCCTCACAACCTGACAAGGCTGGAGCATTCTCATGCATACCAGCTAGGGTTTTACTCATGGAAGATGTTCGATCTCCCCTACACTACAAGATTGCAGAGATAGGAACTTCAGAAGTTGAAGAAGCTTATAAGAAGCTATGCAATGAAGATGGAACACTAAAATATGAACACAAGAATATAGAAGTAAAAGGGCTCACCAATACCCTAATGTTCCCAAAGGTTTTCAAAATAGAATGGATTCGGTTAGTACTAATCTGAATTCATAACCACAAGCTATGGCTTGATGAACTGAAGGTGATAACCCGAGATATCATCCATGCGGTCACCGGTTACCCTATAATAGAGAAAGTAAAGGCATTGAAGCATCCACCTAAGGCTGAGAGTGATAAAATGACATGAGCCAAATGGGATGGAAGAAGACTAAAAGTTACCACTATAACTGATGATGAGATCAAATTTGGTGCATGCATTCTAGGCTACAAATTCTTCCAAGCCAAGAGATTGAACAACATAGCATTAGGTGCAGTAGACATAGCCTACAAAATTGTGAAGAAGGGAACAAAATTAGACTTATCCAAACTTTTGCTAAATCAGTTGAAAGATAACTTAAAGACTATCAGAAATGCGAAGTCAAACACATATAAGTTTGGCTCACTCATAATGTGTATATTCTTCTACTTTCAAGAAACATTCACATCGATAGGAGATGTGAAATGGGACAACACCAAACCAGTCACCATGAAAATTAGTGAACACATAACATCACTAGGAGATAACTTTGAGATAGTCATGGATGGATACTTCAATGTATTCAAAGACCAAATGCAAAAGAGGGTAAGAATCCATGAACAAATAATTAAGAAGTATAAAGATGAGATATTTTTTATGGTTGATAGAGGTAATACTTACATCAAACCTACTGTACCAAGGAAAGCTTGGTTACAACCATTGGAGTATGAGATAAACATTGATCTTGCAACTAAGGCAATTGATACCTTGATCAATGAACCACTGGATTAGAAAAAACCCAAATTTGGAACATATGAGGAGGCCAAGACAAGAATAAAATCTGGCCTGGTTGTTAAGAAAATTATCAGAAAGAAGGACAAGATGGTGAAGAATCTCAAGAAAATACTATCGGAAACTAAGGAAGAAATTGAACATGATGAAGAAGTTGAACAGGAGGAAGAAACTAAAGAAAATTTATCTATTGGTAAAATTGAGGAAAAGGATGACTCTGAGGAAACAAAGTCAAATTCACCACCTCCTCCACCAACTAAGAAGCCAAGGATAACAACTTCTTCTAGAACAAGAAGCCAAACATCAAAGGATTCTACTCCTTCACATTTAAAGAAAGGAAAGGTCAAGACATACAAGAGGAAAGCTTCCACAATGAAGAGAGGGAAAAAAAAAAGAGGAAGGAAGTTTCTTAGAACCCAAGAGGATATTGAAGATATTGAGCAAGATGAATCTATAGAGGAAGAAAGTGTCAAGGTAAAAGATCCAAAATCTATTGATGACATTTGTAAATCTATTGCAAACTCAGGATCTATTACAGATTCAAAGATTAGAATATGGTTGAAATTAGATCCACAAGATCAGAACAAAGTTGAAGACGCCATCATAGAAAAAAGATACAAGTTCAAATATGTACTAATTCAGTTTGAAGGCAATCATGTACCAAGAGAACTATTAGACAGACTATACTCCGAATGAATATTTTCTTTGAATAATGAAAATGAAATAAGAGAAAGAGTACTTGTTACTCTCATGCCACCTGAATCCAAGAAGGTAGAAATAGATGAAATGATGGAGAAGTACAAAAAGGAGTTCTCACCGAAGTTGAGAGCATATAAATTTCTTGAAGGAAAGTTTATAGAGATTGAACAGGATAGCCATAAGAAATGGTGTAGAATTATGAATAGACCTACTGAGGAGGAAAGCCCCAAAAAATACCAACAAAAATGAGATGTTGATAAGGCAACTCAAGATGACACATCTATTGAGTTAGATAAGGAAGAAGATGACACAACCGGCAACAAGAATGTAGATATTATAGATGAATCATGGCCATACACCAAAAATGACAACATTGTGGATACAAATATCATTGACATCACTGATGACCAATCAAAGGAAGTTGATAAAGATGAAGATGTCATTGTTGCAAAGGAAACAACCAATGAGTAGGGCACAATAGTTGATATTGCACAAGTAAACATTCCAGGCAACATGCCAATATTGATACAAGCTATCAATATTATGCAAGAATCAAGCAAGTCACCTGAAAAGGATACTCCCAAGGATGTAGGGGAAGAATAAAACAAAGACAACACTAATGGTCAGAAACACATTAAAGCCACTCAAAATGTAACTAGTATCGATAAGGTTATAGGAGGAGATACATAGAAGGATGCAAATACAACAGATAAGAATGTAGAAACAAAGAATGATGAAGCAAAGAACATCGATGAAGAAGATAAACCTAAAGATGGCACTCCTAAGGAAACTGAGAAACATGCTACCAATGATGTGAAGGTGAATGTGGAGACGTCTACAGACACCCAAAAAGCTGAAACTGACACCAAGCAGCAAAAAGAAGCAAACATGTAACTTCATCAAGAACAACGTCTAAGAAAGCTGAGAAATTGGAAATCATTTTACATTCTAGTGATTCAAAAAAGAAGAAGAAGAAATAAAAGAATAATAAGTTGGAAGTCACCTTGGATGAACTTATTGAAATACCAAAGTGTGACCCATCTACACTTGATTTTGAAGCATTACAAGAATATAGAGAAATATGCCAAAGAAAGGCATTATAGGAGAAGCTAAAGAAACAACACAGAGACTCCATGGTACTAGAGAAAACTAGGGACATCTTGCACCAGATTGTACCCAATGTTGATATTGAGTAGAACAAGCCCATTCTAAATCAATTATCCACTCTCACCGAAGCAATAACAACTCAAAATATTGATGCTGAGAAGGTAATTGAGGAAAGAGCATAGCAGAGGTACCAGCAAAAGCTCATTGAAAACATCAGCCAAGAAGTGGCGGTCAATAAGGTAAAGCTATTAGAATTCATTACTGAATTAGATCCAATTATAATTGAAGCTATAACCTTAATTCAAAAACTGAGCACATTAGACAAGTTCACTAAAGAGAATAGTGACAACATTGCAAAGCTGGATACAAATCTAGCAAATAGTGAAAAAAGCTTAACCACCGATGGAGACAATGTAGTTAAGTCATTTTATGAGAAGATCATAGAGATAAAAAGGTTAAGAAAGGAACTATGGGAAGCAAAGAAACAATTTATAGAATAAATAACCAAGCTCCAAGCTCAACTTCTGCCAAACCTTACACTGCTCCAACAACATATCAGTTCAGCAAGGCAACTGATAGCAACTCCCGAGATGTTTGTAAGAGACAAGATCTATGACATGCACTAAAAGATCACATAGAGCACATGGCTCTAGAGAACCTAAAACAAAAATGGGAGAAAATGATGGAAGACATGAAGTCTTCACATTCCCACATTTTTTATAAGCTCTAAGATAAAGACCTTTGCCCTTAATATCAAAAAAGGGGGAAAATGATATGAGTACAAAATAAAAGGGAAAATGATATGTACATTCATTCATTCACATGGGCAAATGGTATTTATGCATATGTATATTCATAAGGGGAAAATGATATATATATATATATATATATATATATGGAAAATGATATATATATAAGGGAAGATATCATATGTACAGATATACCGACATATACATAGGTGGAGTCATTAAATGACTAAGGATTATATATGTTGTATATACTTAACATTTTGTTAGTATTCTACACATATCATTTTTTGATAATAATGTCAAAGGGGGAGATTGATGACATTAATTTGTCATTAGTATGAAAACAACACTTTTAGTAAGCATACACCACAAGATAGGAAAAGAGAAAACCGAAGATCAGATAGAAAGAGATCACCGAAGATGACTAAGTGCAAAGAGAGCCAACAACACAACTTAGCATGTAAACCAAAAATGCAAAGATAGAAAGATAAAGAGGAACTCAATGTGTAGGATATAGTGGAGACTGAAGAGATAGTTAAAGAGAAACTGACAGAACAAAACCGAAGGACAGTTAGAACATAACCGACAGATAGAAACTAAAAGTCAGTTGCAACCTGCAAAAAGTGGATCTGACTTCCACGTCAGATAAAGAAAGATTATTCTATTTATAGGATATTGATTTTTTCTTCAAACTATTTATTTAGGGACAAGGAACATGAATTTAAGTGCTTTAATCAGTCTAACTGATTAAAACACATAGACTAGGAGATCTAGGTACAAGTTGTAAACCTGAGCTTAGAGTTAACATTGTTTTTCTCAAAACTTAATGAAGTCAATCCATCTTATAAATAGATGATGCAATAATTCATTATGAATGGATGAAAAAGGATGTGAAGAGAGAGGAGAACATGAATAAAGAATATAAGAACATCTATGGATTAGATTGAGAGTTTCAAGAACAAGAACAACAAAAGGTGAATTTGGTTATCAGAACCAAGAACAGAGGCTACCGAGAATCAGAGGTATTATTCAATCACAGATAGGTGATAATATTTTTCATGTAAACTAAATTGGATCTGTATCAAAAATAGGAGATTGCATTTACTAGGTCAATTTGTAATTTTATATCATTCTAACAAGTGGAGAAAAGTGTAAAAATCCTTTCAAGAAAGGTGGATTTAATAGTCCAACAACAAATGTCTTAACCAAGAACACACTCAATAGTGTTGCTAAATCTCCTAATAGAGTAGAATTTAATAGGTCTCCACCAATATTCTTAATAGGGTAGATCATCAAAACTGATCAAATTGTAAGCCTTAACTAGCCCCTTCCAATTTTCAGATAGTGAATATTTTGTGAGTGTCATCTCGATCGTAGTTTTTACTTCCTAATAGGAGTTTTTTGTGATATCATATCTTGTGTTATGTGTCAAATTACTTTCATGAATGTTTCTATGAATGTTCACATGTATCTTAATGTTATGAATTGATATAAATCACATCAAGATAGTATAGATCATATTGAATGGATATACAATTGATTACAAAGGTTAATTGATCACAGGATATAAAAGCTTTAGATGTACTGATTCACCCCTCCCCTCTTAGTACATACTTCCCATTAATTCCAACATAGGTGTGTTTTCTTCTATAGTGTGTTTGTTTTTTGTAGTAGGATAGTAGGCGTGGTCTTCCTCCTAGATATCTGTGGTTCTTTCTATAAACTTTCTTTCAAGCATCCTCAAATAGATCCATTGTTGGTTGTATTTCTAGTTGTGAAAGCTTGCTATTAAAATTTTTGAGTTCCCAGTCAGTTTCCTACTTAGAGGGTCAATTCCTGTCAAAAGCTATCAAAATTTCTCTATGAATGATAATCTCTAAACCTTAAAGTCAAAGAAGTGTGTGAAACCCTAAGTCCTAGGTCAGGTTTCATTCATATTCAAGAGAAAACCCTAGTTCTTCAAAATGGTTTCTATTTTGTAATTACTTTTTTAGGAAATTTGAATCACTTAAGTCATGTGTCTTTTTCATGTTATAAAGTTAGCCATGATGTCTCTTTAAGCTTAAAGAATATTCCATTTTTCTTTGAGACTCAGCAAAATGCTTTCTTGCATTATCTCCACGAGAAAAGAATATGCTTTCAATGATAAGGAGACTTAATGGTAATTGTTGATCCAGATCATGATCTCATGGTTCGTGGAAAGTCTTGTTTGAAACCCCATAGTTAAAGAATCTTATGACAACTTTGAGATCATTTATTCATGTAGTCTCATAAACTAATCAGATTTGAAACTGGGTTGAAGTTTTCATGCAGTCACGTAATTGTAAAAGGAAATAAGAGTTAAGTCAAATCTTATGAGATTCAGTGATATCCGTTGATTTTCAGATAATCTAATGGTGGGCGTGAAGTCTCAAGACAAACTCCTTAGTTAAGAATTCATAAATCAACTTTGAGTTTCTTCAGTCGTGAGATCTCTAATTAAAGAAAGGGTTAAGTTAAAAGATATGAGATATAGCGACCACCGTCCGATTCGAGATTGATCGTGTGGCCAACACTTAGTCAAAAGATAAATGATCAAATGAATAAAAGTTTAAGAGATCTATCTACTACCATCAGATTAGAGAAAAATCTAAAGGCTGGCGTTCAATCTCAAATTAAACCTTCAGTCAGATAATTTATTCAGCGATAACAAGATTCAGTTAGTCATGGGGTCTCAATAAGAACTATGGTTGATAAAGGTTAAGTAAAATCTCAGTTGAAGTTGCAGAGAGAAGATCTGAACTGTAAAAGAGAAAAGATCTAATGCGTGGTGTGAAGTTTCTAAGATAAGTCAAAGAAATTTCAGTGATTCAGCGATAGTAATCTAGATGCTGACATGTGTCTAAGTTGTTGAGAGATCTATGGTCTGCGTAAAGTCTCAATACAAACCCAAGGTTAAAAATTGATCCCACGACTTAGAGATAGCTCTAGCTATGAAAGTCTCATAGTAAACTATAGTAAAAGACAAAGCTAATGAGGTTATGTGCAAACTATTGGATTAAAAGATAATCTAAGGGTAGTCACAAAGTATCAGATCAAATGAAGAAAGTACAAACTGGATGTGAGATTTCACATGAACCATCCAATTGAAATAATATCTGACGGTGGTCGTGTAATCTCTATAGAAACTCAAGGTCAGTGAAATATTAAAGTGACTTTGAATTTGCACAGTCACGAAGTCTCTAAAGAAAATAAAGGTTAAAAAAGAGTTATTTCAAGCCTTAGTCGTGGAGTCTCAAAAGGAAATATGAGTAAAGGGAATTCATTCAGTGACTAAGAGTATACCTTTGATTAAAGTTTTGATCGTGTGGTGATTGTTAAATCTCAGGACAAAACCAAAGTTAAAGCTAACTCTCAGCGACAAGGAGATCAAGTAGTTGCATAGTCATTGAAGGAAACCAGAGTATGAGCAAGGTAAAGTATAAGGTTTTCTCCCACACCCTGATGTACAGTCATCAGCCAATCAAAACATAATGATTATGAAAACATGTTTTAAGAATTTCTGAGTTGTGATAAATTAGCCAATCATATCAAATCTAGAGCCTTTTTTGAATATAAAAGGTTTTAAAAGAAAAAGAACTCATTTAAAATTGATCACTTGTCAGTTTCAAATACTACAGCTAGGAGGAGAAATTGATATCACAACATGTAGAAGTAATGACAGAAGTGACCGAATTGAAAATTCATGATTTCAAAATAAGATTTGTGCATTGATTTCTCTGAATAAATAAGCATTACCATTGTTCATTCAAGTTTACCAGATTCTCAGATTTCAGAGTGAACATTGTAGAAGTGATTAAGTGCTTTCAAGAGAATAGAGTTATCCAGATTTGTAGAGTGAGGAAAGAGATTTGATCAGTAGTGTTCCATTTTAGTATAGATAAGATGAGAAGAGCAGTGAGCCTGACTTCAACTAGCGAGAAGAGTAGAGATGGTGATGATGATCAGAAGGGAAAGAGAAATTACTTAGAGAAATTCATAGCTCTCCTTCCAGGATCAGATCAAGGAAATAAGGTAAATGAAAAATAACTTGGTGGCTATATGGCTTAAATTATAGATGCTAAGACTCCTGATTTTTTAGGATATTATTTGTTTAACTATTTCCATAATAATAGTGATGGTCCTATTCCCGTGTCAAACCCTTAGATGTCAGGGTTAGAAAAATTAATAGTTCCTGATGTGCTTGTAGATGTGGATTTGTTATTAGAACTAGCTAGTAGGTATGATACCATCTCAAAGAATATCAAAAAATATGATGGTACAATATTAGTAACTCTTGATAGGGCATCATTCATGAAATATTTTAATATATATAACCCCTGCACAACACAGATAAACCTGAAAGATTTAGCTGCTAGGTATACTAGGGAGGCATGTGTTGTAGCCAAATTAATTCAATCCCATATTCCAAAAGGAACCAGAAACTATATAGAACCTATTCCTAATGACAATGCATCCTATTTCTACAAGGACCTGGCCTTTTACATGAAGTGCATTTCCTATGCCCTGTGTAGAGTTCTAGGGGTTGATAGTGGAAAAGAGAGGATATCTTCTGATATGCTAATGATAGTTTTGGAATTGCAAAGTCCCTATGTCATCACAGATTATGATTCCATTCAATATGTAATTAACAAGATGCATCAAGGGTTTGCAAATATTCAAAATAAGGAAGGAAGCCCTAATTTCCTACAATATTCTTTACTGATGCATTTAATTTTGTTCTACAATTTTAATATCATGGACCAGCCCAATTTGAGACCTAAAATATTCAATCATGGTCAAGCCAACCCTCTATAACTTTTTTTGAGGGTGTGGAATTATACATCTAGGGAGAATGAGTTTTGTGCATTCCAAAACTGGATGGTGTATCCATTGTTGAGAAGCTTAGGAGTCAACATGACTAGGCTACCAATTAAGGTATTACAACTTCTGAGACCCTGCAAATTTTTTGATAAGTGGAATGGAGATCACAATTGGGGAGACTTATATTACCACAATAATTTCACTCTGATAAGAGTTTATGGTTTCTCCCAACCACCACAAATTTTACCATACAAAGTACCACCGAGAATTGTTGTCATGGAGTTTATATGGCAGCTTATACTGACTGATAAGGAGCATTTGTCTCCACCTAGAAAATGAACTATCACACCTCGAAAAGTTATTTTTTCTGACTTTATAATTGGTAAGAGGTCCTCTAATTCAGTGAGTAGATGGTTAAGCCACTTCAGGATGAATGTAGCCTTGTACAGGTATGTGGATACATAGGGATTTATATCTAGTGCAAAAAGGATCCTGACACCCACTATTTATAATACTAAGAGGCATGAGCAATGTGAAGAGGAAGATCTTATTAGGAACATCCTAGAAGAGGATGAAATTGCAGCTAGGACAAAAAATTTCTAGGAATTAATGGATTTAGAGAAGGAACGTAAGAAGAAAGGGATCCCTTTTGGGGGTTATTTCCCTAGTATGACTTATCTAAAAATATTATATAAGATGATTGAATCCTATGGAACATCGTGTAGCCAACTAGAAGAAAAAAGAGGATAAGGATAGAGGTCCTAATAAATAGTCTTCCTCAAAATATGGTGATAGTAGTTACTCAATACACAGCCCTCAACCAATGGATCAACCACCTCATAGTAAGGAAAACATAATTGAGCTAACTCAAGGACAAGAGGTTGAGGTAGTTTATGAACCTCCCAAGAAAAGGAAAAAAAGTGGAAATAGGGGAGCCTTCTAATGTCAAGGCATAGAAGAGGAAAAAAGATAAAGTGAGTGCATATTTCACTGGAACTAGAGCCTATGATCATCAATTGAGGAAGCTCATAAGAGAAGGAAAGAAGAAAAGATAAGACATAGATGAAAATGTTGAGATGCCTCTCTTGTTATGTCAAGATAAAAGGGAGCTACACCATGAAGCATTCTTGAAAGCTGATGAATTCATAAAAAACTAAAGAATTAAAGGATTTTCTTATTTGGGCTAAACAACAGCAAGTGGGGGCACAACTACAATTGGCAGGAGGAGAAGCAATAACAAGTGAATCCTTGCAGGCTCTTCAAGAATATGATCAAGAATTAGAGAACATGACCCCAGATGAAGCTAGATAATTAGTAAATTCTAGTGGCATGTTACTTGTAGAAGGATGGGACCTGGCTTCAGCCTTCATCATAGTCCAAATCAGAAGGTAGCTTGATATCAAATTTTCAATAGAGACACAAGTGGGAGAGATGCTTAAAAGATGTGGTTATAATGAACAATCCCAAACCCTATCCATGTGGGCTCTAGCTCCCAAGACCCAAAATACCTCACTGATAAATGTAAAAGAGAAGATGGATGGGGAGAAAATCATCTGGTTTGTCCACAATACATGGGATTTGGAGATTTCATAGGCCCTAACTCACTTTTCTCATTTAAATGAAGCAAAATCCCTGCAAATGTCAAATAGGTATCAAAAGATATTTGATGAGGCAATTCTTGTTATGAAGGATGAAGAATTGGGTCTAATAAAGATAAATGCACTAGAGAAGCTAGTTGCGGAGATGAATGCAAAGTTACAAGAGATCCCTGAAGCTACTCCTAATGAGCCAAAAAATTTTGCAGATGTAGAGGTACAAACAAAGGATGTAGGGGAGATTCAGAAGGAAACAAAGAAAAAAGATACATAGAAAAATAATGTGGCTTTAGAAGCCTTTTTGAATATTTTGCAACACAGGATTAACATCCTAAAAGATAAGGCTGATATTGTTCACGGTGCCTACAATAAGTTGCATGGTTTGCAAGTAGAGGTGACTAATTTTGTTTCAACATTGAACCCCTATTTTGGGACTTGGTTAGTTAGGAACAATTTATTTGAGAGATTAGCAGCCTTGCAGCCACATAGGGCAGACCTACTAGAAATAGTAACACAAGTAGGTGAAGAGATAGAGAAAATTGGGGTAACATATATAGGCAATATTAAACATGTTTGGATCTGATTATAATAAGTCTATTCCTTCAATAAGAATAGAGGATGATCAGATCACGATAGTAGAGATATGGAGAAATGAATTTTATTCATTATTGCCTAGTAAAGAGGCATTTATTTCTGAAAATAATGAATTGGATATGGAAAGGTTCAATAGAACCTTAGATGAGGCATTTAAGGCCAAGAAAGACTTCAACAAGTTTGTGACAGATGTAAAAATCATAACAGATGCTAGGCGGGAGAGGAAAAAGGAACAATTAGAAATAATTCAGAGCTTTAATTGGCCTATAGAGGAAGAATTTTCAGCATGGGATGTTCTCACAAAGCCCAAGAAAAAGAAGCCTACGATAGCTGACCTAGACATAATGGTTGAAGAGTATAAGGACACCTGACACCTGATCTTTAAGCATAGGGAGGTTAGTCATCATAAATATTAGTGTATGTTAGCCTGTAATGGAAGTCACTAAATATTGCAATAACTATTGGAGGCTATCCATAATATTTTTAGACAGAGGTGGTAGCTATCAAGAGATTTCAAGATCAAATTTGATTGTATTCCTATTTTGTTCTTCCACCGCTTAGAGTTTTATTATTTTTTTGTCTTCTTCTATATTTTAGGGTTAGGTCTAAAACCATCTAAATCATGGTGCATCCTTAGTATTTAAGGATTCCAATATGGTTTAAACTCTATATATAGCAATTTATATAATTTTTAGAGAGGATGATAAGTGAAATATAATTGCAAGGCAGACTACTTAATTTTGTCTGAGTTTTTGGATTATTGTCTATTGAATGTATTTGAAGCAGTAGTATTAATAAAAAACATTGTAGTTTCTATTCTATATCTTGTGATGTTTCTTTATATTTGTGTTCTAGCTCTTGTATGTTTAATTTGCAATGCATTTTAGATATACCAATTACAAGGTAATTATGTAGTTACTTGTGGGTTCTTTCAAGGAAGGAGTAATTCTTACAAGTAATCCCAAAGAGCTAAACATTAGTGTTAGGGTCTAATAATAGGGGTGTCAGAGTGAAAGGATAGTCTGTAAGGCATTCTATCTAAATTGCATGTATTTTTAGTAATCAGTTTATTATGGATTTACATTTGATATTGAATCTTTGCCCAAGGATTAGGCATTGGTTTAGGGTTTGGAAAATAGTTAATCATCATCCAATATTAAATAAAATCAATCATTTACTATTAGAATAGTCCCAAAGGATAACTGAGAGGGGGGGGGTTGAATCAGTTCTCAGTAACTTTACTTCTTTTTACTTCTTTAACTCCATAATACAATAAAGTAAATACACATTTAGATAACACATCACACAACACACAATTTGATTATGGGGAAACCAAATGGTAAAAACCCCGGTGGGAATTAGCACCCATAATGAACTATAATTGTTTATAGTAATCCCTATTAGAAGATCTTTCAACCCTATTAGGAGTTATTCTTTACAATGTAATAAGTATAGTGACCTGGTTAAGGGTCTGACCCTATTAGGAGTCTTTTACAAATAACCCTGTTAGGGGTGGTGGACTCACTGTCCAAAAGCTCATTGCTTCAATGGTGAAGGCTACAACCTTTTGTAGAATAGATATGCACTATATCTGACGATGAACTATAGATTAGACCTGATATCTTGATCAGTTCCAATGTATTTTAATCTTCTACTTCTTCTTCACATAGACTCTTGATGAATGAACCACAACTGATATTCTTCTCTGTACATTTTTTGTCTCTTTTTGTATCATTCACACTTAGCGTATCACAAATAACTTCATATAAGTATCTTCCTCAAAGTATGAGATCATGGGACCTATAAGAAAACTCTTCATAACATCCTTGTTGGCTCTACTAAGCACACAAAAAATATTAAGTCTACACAACACAAACTGAATAGACGCGATGCTTCACTAAGTTGGCCTCACCAAATTAACTCTAACTTTGCAATCTTCTTGAAACACATTTGGCGCCTTTAGATAACTATCATAAACTCATAAATAATCATGAATATACACATGCATATCCTAAAGATAGGTGCAACTCAAGAAAAATTCTACATACGTCAGCTCTGAATAGATACTCTTCCAGAACTGTAACTGCCAATAACAAAATTACACAACTTGACTAAAACATCATATCAAGATCTGCGTGTATGAACATAACATAATAAAAATGTCTAAAACTATTGGAAAGTTGACTTCCTGAGGTACATGATTCATTTTGTGTTGTCATCATGGATAAAAATCAGACTAATTTTCTGTCAAAGTAAACTTAGAAGACAAAATGACTAAGTATGGAAAACAAGACAGACAAAGTTATACAACGATTAGCACATCAGCACATGTGCAAGAGACTAAATTAGAGTATGTGCATTTAGATATATGTTCTATGTGATGTATACATGCTAATTCCAGACATGCATGGTATGGCATGATAGTACAAAGAAGTTACAGACAGATCAGTACACCAGCAGTCTAGAAGACAAAGCATGAAAGCCGACTAAGTGTTTTGATTAGTGTATATTATTTTGTTATGTAAAGGCCAAGCACCTATGATAGTATTTTTTTAATGATGTAGTTAGTAATGTTGTAAATGCGCTTAAGCCAATTAGTTTGGAAGTGTTGTATATTATGTTTTAGGGCCAACCATAAGTCTTGTTTTGGGTCGCGTCTATTCGGGTATAAACATATAAGCATGTAATGTAAAGTTATGTTACAAGTGTTGAAGAATATGCATAAGTAAGATATATTAGAGTAGTATAATGAATTCAACATGAGATAAATCTCTTTAAGAGAGTAAGAGCATCAGCGCATACATGGAACTGATCAGACAATAGTGTCATCACAACAGTTCACTTTTGATATAGTGTATATCAACTATCAGAAGGTTGTAGCCTTCATCTTATTGGGTAGTGAGCTCAGGAAGTGAGCCATATACCTTTAACAAGGTTTTGTAATAGAATCCTAACAGGGTCTAAGACTCCTAACAGGGTCATTATACTTGGATTGTAAAGACTGCTCCTAACAGGGCAAAGGAACTTTAACAGGTTCATTATACTAGTGCAATATTTGTGGGTACTAATTCCCACCAGGGTTTTCCTCTGATCAAGGTTTCCCCATAATCATATCATGTGTTATGTATTCTTGTATTGAGCTTCATTAGATGAATGTTTGATTTATGTTTAAGTTGTTGAAATATAATTAATAGACAAACACTGATTCACCCCCCCTCTTAATGTTTCTAACAATTGGCATTAGAGCTTTGGTCCTTTGAAAGAAAGTTTAACCACTTGAGGAGATCATGGACTCAGTAGAAGCAAAACACTTGAAAAATAATCTTGAAGCAGCTCTTGAAGATCTTGACAGGTCTAAAAAAGAAAATGAAGAACTCAGACTGAAAGTTGATGGCTCACAAATGCTTATCAAGAAATTGAGAAAAGATTTGAAAGATTTTTCTACAAGTGATTTAGGGAAAATGGTCAAAAATATAAATGAAGAGAACATGTCTCTAAAAGATAAAATTGAAAATATAGATGAACAACTAATAGACAGTCAAATTTCTATTGAAGAAAAGATCAAAGAAAGCAAACATGAAAGTCTTGGAATTTAAAAACATAAAGAAGAAGATGGAATCTGAATTAACAGAAGCAAAGGATAAGATTGATAAAGTCCACACAAGTTTTGATTCACTTCAATCTTAGCTCAATGCACAAAATCTAAAAGGAGACACTACTAGTCTTGGATACAGTGTAACACAAATTGAAATCAATCCATTAGAAGAAAGATAGAAAGCACATGAAGCATCTTCAGAAGCAAAGAAAGTTGGAAATGTTGCAGAGATTAAAACAGATCCACCTAAAGGATAAATTGAGCAAGTTAATAGAACTTGTCATGCATGTAATAAACATGGTCATTTGGCAAGAGATTGCAAAGAGGTAAGAACTTTCAATGGTTATTGTTACTCCTGTAATAAGTTTGGTCACAGGGCTATACATTGCAGAACAAATCAAAGAAATTAGTCACAACAGAATTAGAGAAAAATAAATCAAAACAATCAGAGAAATTTGTAGAACATTACATGTCAGATATGTAACTACAATGGTCACACAACAAAGCAGTGCAACATGGTGAACAAGAACATCAGACCTCCAATCATTTTTCACACATGTGGAAAGACTGGACACATCTCAAGGTTCTGTAGATCCAGAACTCAAAAACAAGAGGATCCTAAGAAATAACTATTTGAAGAAGAAGGAGAAGTCAAGTTTGTTCAAGAAAAAGAAGATTCAAGAAAACTTTGGGTTGAAGTAAAGAAGGACAATGCAGCGAGAAAAGTGGTTGATGCACCCACAGTGGATGCATCCTCTATTTCTGGTTGAATAGACCTTCTTGGTCTTAGGGGGAGCTATTCTAGCTTGGAACCCCTACGTGGCTAGTATACTCACCTCTGAGTATTCACCTATGGATTCATGCTTATGATCACATGATATAGCAGTATGCATACACACATTGTCTATAATGTATTTAGAACAAAGTTTGGAATTCTCTGTGAAAACTGCGTACAGTTGCAAACATTAAATGCAATAAATTTTATAAAAATTTGTAAGTGTTTGATCTTCTTCACATTTGCATTTGAGATCACATAATTAAGAGAGCACAGGAGCACTGAGCATCAAAGCACAAAAGAATAACAGATTTGGTGGTTAAGAAGCACGGTTGAGAAGTTGGAATAGAATCCTAGCAGTCGCATCGTTTTGAATTTTTGTGAAACCCTATTTAATCAATCATCAAGTAAGTATGGCGACTCCAGTTGTATTTGACATTGCTGAGAGGAAGAGATTTATATTTAAAACGAATCCATTTAAATCCATACTAGATGATGTGGAAGGAGCTTTCTCCAAAACTCTGTTAGGTGTCGTTCATGTAGAAGACATCCGCGCATACATTTATTGTAAAAAGGAAACAATTGGAGATAATAGTATAGCCACTCTCATGGCTTCGATGATGAAACTGGACTATTCATTCAAGGATGAATACGTGCACCTCATAGACAACCCTATCTTAGAGTATTCGAATGCGCACAAATTCTATGAACCAGAATGGGTTAAAATCTTGTTGAGTAGGATTCATGATGACCTCTACTGGATTGGTGAAGTTCCTGTCCATATTACTATAGACCTAATCCATAACATGACTGGACTTCCTAATACTAGACCAATTATTCCTATTGGAAAGGATGTCAAGAAACAATTTGAGAAAGCATGCCTATCCAGAAGAGATAGGTGCGGTATGATAGTTGATCCTATCAAGGAAGAAGACATAAAGCTTCTAACTATGATTCTTGGTTACAAGTTCCAGCAAGCAAGTAGATTGAATAGTGTCTCTGCAACAACTGTTCTAGTAGCTATCAGAATGGTGAAGGATAACACTCAGTACAATCTATGTGAGATATTGCATGCTCAATTGATTGACAACATTTGAGTTATCAAGCATGACAAAAGAAAGACATTCAGATTTGGGTCTCTGATTATCTATCTATACTTCCATATTGTTGGTAAGGTTGCAAATCTTTACCTAGACAAAAGAAAACCCACAATGTCTCAGATTTCACTTAAAGCCACATCAAAGAGTTGTTCAAAAGATTCCATAGACATGGATATCAAAAATTTTAGGATCAAGATGCAGAAGAGGTTCAAGATACCTAAGAAGATTGTTGAAAAGTATAAGGAAACCATATGATTCATGGTAGAGACTGACTGCACTTGCATGGAGGCAGTTGAGCCTATAACTAAATGGATTCATCCACTTGGGTATGAAGTGGAGGAACATGTATTGGAAGGATATGCACAGGTCCTTTTGTCTATGCCCAAAGATCCCAATGAGACCAGATGGGGCACTTACAAAGAGAAGACTAATGCAGTTGATTCTGTATTATATAGTGCTGACAACAAAAGAAAGGCATCTAAGATTACATCTAGCGTTCTAAGAGCTCATGATGTCACTCAAGAAGAACTTGACAAAGCTAGAGAAGCCAAGATAGCCAAAGAACTTGAGAAGACTAATGACATCTAGAAGAAGAAGAAAGTAGAGAGCACCTCTACGCCCTCTACTACCATTGACCTAGACTCATCTCCACCTTCTATACCAAGAAAGAAGTCTAGAGGAAGGAAGCAAGTGCCTGCAAATCACCCATCCTCAAGGAACACAAGGAGCATAGAAAGGAACACTCAAGCTCCTCCTGAGGTAGGATTCAGAGCCAATTTAAATGTCTTGAAGAATAGGATTTTTAATGAAGGCAGACTAGACACACTTGCTCAGGTTTATGACAAGTATCAAGAGATAGATAAAAATGAGATACATTCTATGATCATCTTTCACATGATTAAGTTTAAGAAGTCAGTTCTTGAACTCAAAACAATAATTTATGGAACTTATTGGAAATAATTAAGAGACATGTAATTGAGGAAGACATGAGGATAAGAGAAGAAACAATGGATAATCTTCTCCCTGTATGCTCACATGATGAGAAGGCAATTCTATTAGATCTGGTGAAGCCTCATCTCAAAACCAAGACAAGGACTCTTCAAATTATGAACAAAGAGTATGAGTAGATAGGAAAATAAACTGAAAAGGAATTTGCAGAAGTATTTATGGATAGACACATGTATCCATCAATGACACCTACAACTAAAGTAACTCTAGCTCCTCCCAAATAGGTTATAGAACCAGTGATTCAGAGAACACCTATGAAAGGTCCATAGGTTTTAGCGCCCTCAGTGACAATAAATTATGTTACAGAAAAAGACTTAGAAGATACTATAATGGTTGATAATATCAAGATATCCATGACAACATCTAACAATGACATGGACAAAGTTGATAAAGCATTTGTAAGCACTAAAGAGATGTGCACTGATAATACATCTATACAGTAGGATGAAGATCTCTCTAATGATCCAATAGACTTGAATAAATAGAAAGATACTCAAGATGATGAGACACCAGTCAAGGAGATACCAGTAAAGAGTGAATGCATGGATACCAGTCAAAATACTATATTCACTCCATCCACTTTACCATCTACTTCATTGTTGTTAAGGTTAACTCCTGATTCAACAAGTCTAGATGTGTGGGGAGAAGAGGACTTAATAAAGATCAGAGTGCTAGCTATGGAAAAGGCAAAAGAAAAATAGGTTATGAGGAACCCTCTTTTCTTGGACTCAGTTAACATTCTGAATGATTTAGTACCTGCAAACAAGAAAGTAGCCAAGATTCAATTAGTTGAAGATGTTGACAACATTCTAACAAGCTTCAAAGAACACTTTATAGACCTAGTAGACTCTGCTACTAGAATTGCAGAAGATGAATATAAAAAGGAGAGATTGAATGAATTGGTAAATAATTTTACCTTAGACTTAAAATCTTTCAAGATTGGGCAATCTATATTGAAAGAATTGGCAGCCAAAGGAAAGAAAGTTATAGAAAATTGCATGGATAGAGTAAAGTTCACCTTTGAACATATCAAAAAGATAGAAGAGGCTGAGATCATGGTGGACAGTATTAGCAAATTAGTTGAGACATCCACACAAGACATGAATATCTGTAACAATGTCTGTCAAGGTCAGTTGGACAAGATTGAAAAGGCTAAGTTGGAGATTAGTAAGATAAGAGTCAGACAAACTCAATTGAGAAATGCACTTGCGCCCTCTCTAGCAGTTCTGAATGAAAACATCAAACAGATTGATGCCACCATTGTGACATATGATCAAGGTCCCTACATGGATTTGATAAATATGGAGATGTTGATATATGCCCTATGTGCGCATCTTCAAACAGTTGATGCAATGAAGGTATTCTGGCAGAAAGAGATCCAATCTCTTCAGATTGTGTACCCAAATGTTTACATGGAGTAAGTATCTAGAAGACTTACAAGTTTTGTACACCTTTGTCATTAATTTCAAAGGGGGAGTAATAGAGAATTTGTATATATGGGGAGCAGTATATGTATATATTAAAAGATGCTCTGATAGACAGTTTTTTGTGATTAAGTCATTTTGAGAAACTTGGCCACATTCCTTTGTTGCCATAAATGACAAAGGGGGAGATTGTTGGAAAGTTGACTTCCTGAGGATACATGATTCATTTTGTGTTTTCATCATGGAAACAAAGTTAGACTAAGTTTCTGTCAAAGTAAACTTAGAAGACAAAATGACTAAGTATGGAAAACATGACAGACAGAGTTATACAACAATCAACACATCAACGCATGTGTGAGAGATTGAATTAGAGTATGCATATTCAGATATATGTTCTATGTGATATATACATACTAATTCCAGACACACATGGTACGACATGATATTACAAAGAAGTTATAGATAGATTTGTACACCAGTAGTCCAGAAGACAGAGCATGAAAGCCGACTAAGTGTTTTTATTAGCATATATTATTTTGTTATGTAAAGGCCAAGTGCCTATGATAGTATGTTTTTAATTATGTAATTAGTAATTTTTTAAACATTCTTAAGCCAATTAGTTTGGAAGCATTGTATATTATGTTTTAGGGCCGACCATAAGTCTTGTTTTGGGTTGCATCTATTCGGGTATAAACATATAAGTATGTAATGTAAAATTATGTTACAAGTGTCAAATAATATGCATAAGTAAGATATAGAAGAGAAATATAATGAAGTCAGCATGAGATGAAGCTCTTTAAGAGAGTAAGAGCATTAGCGTGTACACAGAACTGATCAGACAACAGTGTCATCACAGCAGTTCACTTTTGATATAGTGTATATCAACTATCAAAAGGTTGTAGCCTTCATCTTATTGGGTAGTGAGCTCAGGTAGTGAGCCATACACCTTTAACAGGGTTTTTTAATAGAATCCTAATAGGGTCTAAGACTCCTAACAGGGTCATTGTACTTGGATTGTAAAGACTGCTCTTAACAGGGAAAAGGAACTTTAACAGGTTCATAATACTAGTGAAATATTTGTGGGTACTAATTCCCACCAGGGTTTTCCTCTGATCAAGGTTTCTCCATAATCATATCATGTGTTATGTATTCTTGTATTGAGCTTCATTAGATGAATGTTTGATTTATGTTTAAGTTGCTAAAATATAATTAATAGACAAACACTGATTCACCCCCCCTCTCAGTATTTCTAACAACATGTATCTAACCACGCAAAGCTTGATATCATCATTCTGATAAGTACATATAGAAACACTACTATATATTATATGTTGTCATCAATGACAAACATACAATCAATCAGCTGCACAGAAACAAATCTCCAACAATCTACCCCTTTGACATTGATGGCAACATATGACATTAAAAACATCCTATGTTCATGGTGTCCTCTTTCTTATATAATCTTCTCAATATCCTCATCAAGGATTCTTCTACACTGCTTCAGTTATTCTAACTATTTTTATACTCCCCCAGAGTCTATGCTCCCCCTTACTGTATACTCCCCCTTTAACATCAATGGAAAAGGGCACCATAAACAATTAGGCACAGGTACTACTCCAGAAGTAGAGTAGTCAACCATTCATTAGTCACATAGGACTGATGTTCTTGCTACTTTATCTAATTAGAATTAGGAGAGGGAATTACTCCCAACTTATCCTTGAAATACTCAAAAGTATCCTTCGATAAAGGTTTTGTGAAAATATCTGCCAACTATTCTTTGGTGCTCACATAGTCCAATTTCACTTCTTTGTCTGCAACCTTTTCTCTTAGAAAGTGGTACTTGATCTCTATGTGTTTTGTCTTTGCATGCATCACAGCATTCTTAGACATGTTAATAGGGCTAGTGTTATCACAGTGAATAACAATAGGATAATCAACCTGAATACCAAATTCTTTAACCATCTACTTGATCCAAACCATGGTTGAACAATTTAGTGTTGCTGCAACATATTCAACTTCTGCTGTTGATTGAGAAATACAGTTATGCTTCTTTCTTATCCAAGAAACCAACCTATCTCCAAGAAATACTGCTCCTCCTGAAGTACTCTTCCTATCATTAATACAACCTATCCAATCTGCATCTGTATACACGTGAAGTTGTACATTCTCTGATTTAGGATAACATAAACCATAGTCTATAGTTCCCTTTAGATATCTGAATATCCTCTTGATTGCCATTAGGTGATTCTTCTTGGGTTCAGCTACAAATCTTCCAACAATGCCAACTGCATTAGATATGTCAGGTCTAG
>MU225415.1:0-12749 GCA_018584345.1 Thuja plicata
GTCAACCATTCAATGATAATGAGTTATAATCTCATAACAAGCTATTCTGAGGTTCCACATCGCCGAATCAGTCAACCATTCGATGATAATGAGTTGTAATCTCATAACAAGTCATTCTGAGGTTCCACATCACCGAATCGGTCAACCATTCGATGATAATGAGTTGTAATCTCATAACAAATTATTTTGAGGTTCCACATCGCCGAATCAGTCAACCGTTCAATGATAATGAGTTGTATTCTCATAACAAGCTATTCTGAGGTTCTAAATCACCAAATCGGTCAACCGTTCACTAATAATGAGTTGCAATCTTATAACAAGCTATTTTGAGGTTCCACATCGCCGAATCGGTCAATCGTTCGATGATAATGAGTTGTAATCTCATAACAAGCTATTCTGAGGTTCCACATCACCGCATCTATCAATTGTTTGATGATAATTAGTTGTAATCTCATAACAAGCTGTTTTGAGGTTCCACATTGCCGAATCGGTCAACCATTCAATGATAATGAGTTGTAATCTCATAACAAGCCATTCTAAGGTTCTTCATCGCCGAATTGGTCAACTGTTCACTCATAATGAGTTGCAATCTCATAACAAGCTATTTTGAGGTTCCACATCACCGAATCGATGAACCGTTTGCTGATAATGAGTTGCAATATCATAACAAGCTATTTTCAGGTTCCACATCACCAAATCGGTCAACCATTCGATGATAATGAGTTGTAATCTCATAACAAGCCATTCTGAGGTTCCACATCACCAAATCGGTCAATCATTCATTGATAATGAGTTGCAATCTCATAACAAGCTATTCTAAGGTTCCACATCGCCGAATCAGTCAACCGTTCGATGATAATGAGCTACAATCTCATAACAAGCTATTCTGAGGTTCCACATCGCCGAATCGGTCAACCGTTCGATGATAATGAGTTGTAATCTCATAACAAGCCATTCTGAGGTTCCACATCGCCAAATCAGTCAACGGTTCAATGATAATGAGTTGCAATCTCATAATAAGCTGTTTTGAGGCTCCACATCACTGAATCGGTCAACCATTCAATGATAATGAGTTGCAATCTCATAACAAGCTGTTCTGAGGTTCCACATCACCGAATCGGTCAACTATTTGATGATAATGAGCTACAATCTCATAACAAGATGTTCTGAGGTTCTACATCGCTGAATCGGTCAACCATTCGATGATAATGAGTTGTAAGCTCATAACAAGCTATTTTGAGGTTCCACATCACCAAATCAGTCAACTATTCGATGATAATGAGTTGCAATCTCATAACAAGCTATTCTGAGGTTCCACATCACTGAATCAAACAACCATTCAATGATAATGAGCTATAATCTCATAACAAGTTGTTCTAAGGTTCGACATCACTGAATCGGTCAACTGTTCGATGATAATGAGTTGTAATCTCATAACAAGCCATTTTAAGGTTCCACATCGCCGAATCGGTCAACCGTACATTGATAACGAGCTGCAATCTCATAACAAGCTGTTCTAAGGTTCCACATTACTGAATTGGTCAATCATTCGATGATAATGAGTTGTAATCTCATAACAGGCCATTCTAAGGTTCCACATTGCCGAATCAGTCAACCATTTAATGATAATGAGTTTTAATCTCATAACAAGCTATTATGAGGTTCCACATTGCCGAATCGGTCAACCGTTCGATGATAATGAGTTGCAATGTCATAACAAGCCGTTCTAAGGTTCCACATCACCGAATCGGTCAACCGTTCGATGATAATGAGTTGTAATCTCATAACAAGCCGTTCTGAGGTTCCACATCACCAAATCGGTCAACCGTTCAATGATAATGAGTTGTAATCTCATAACAAGCCATTCTGAGGTTCCACATCGCCGAATCGGTCAACCGTTTGATGATAATGAGTTGTAATCTCATAACAAGCCATTCTAAGGTTCCACCTCGCCGAATCGGTCAACCGTTCAATGATAATAAGTTGTGATCTCATAACAAACCATTCTGAGGTTCCACATTGCCGAATCGGTCAATTGTTTGATGATAATGAGCTACAATCTCATAACAAGCTATTTTGAGGTTCCACCTCACCGAATCGATCAACAGTACATTGATAATGAGCTGCAATCTCATAACAAGCTATTCTGAGGTTCCACATTGCTAAATCGGTCAACCGTTCGATGATAATAAGCTACAATCTCATAACAAGTTGTTCGAAGGTTCCACATCACAGAATCAGCCAATCATTTGATGATAATGACTTTTAATCTCATAACAAGCTGTTCTGAGGTTCTAAATCACTGAATCAGTCAACTATTTGATAATCATGAGTTGTAATCTCATAACAAGCTATTCTAAGATTCTAAATTGCCGAATCGGTCAACCATTCGATGATAATGAGCTGTAATCTCATAACAAACCATTTTGAGGTTCCACATCGCCAAATCGGTCAACCGTTCACTGATAATGAGTTGCAATCTCATAACGAGCTATTCTAAGGTTCCACATCACCGAATCGGTCAACCGTTTGATGATAATGAGTTGCAATCTCATAACAAGCTATTCTGAGGTTCCACATCGCCGAATCAGTCAACCGTTCGATGATAATGAGTTGCAAGCTCATAACAAGCCATTCTGAGGTTCCACATCACCGAATGAGTCAACCATTTGATGATAATGAGTTGCAATCTCATAACAAGTTGTTCTGAGGTTCCACATCACTGAATTTATCAACCGTTTGATGATAATGAGTTGCAATCTAATAACAAGCTGTTTTGAGGTTCCACATTGCCAAATCGATCAACCGTTTGATGATAATGAGTTGTAATCTTATAACAATTCATTCTCCGGTTCCACATCACCAAATCGGTCAATCGTTCAATGATAATAATTTGCATTCTCATAACAAGCCCCTCTGAGGTTCCACATCATTTAATCAGTTAATCATTTGATGATAATGAGCTACAATCTCATAACAAGCTATTCTGAGGTTCCACATCGCCGAATCAGTCAACTGTTTGATGATAATGAGTTGCAATATCATAACAAGTTGTTCTGAGGTTCCACATCACCGAATCGGTCAACTGTTTGATGATAATGAGTTGTAATCCCATAAAAAGTTGTTCTGAGGTTCCACATTGCTGAATCGGTCAACCGTTTGATCATAATGAGTTGTAATCTCATAACAAGCTATTCTGACATTTCACATCGCTGAATCGGTCAACCATTCAATGATAATTAGCTACAATCTCATAATAAGCTGTTCTGAGGTTCCACATCACCGAATCGGTCAACTATTCGATGATAATGAGTTGTAATCTCATAATAAGTCGTTGTAAGGTTCTAAATCACCAAATCGGTCAACTATTTGATGATAATGAGTTGTAATCTCATAACAAGCCATTTTGAGGTTCCACATTACCGAATCGGTCAACTATTTGATGATAATGAGTTGCAATCTCATAACAAGACATTTTGAGGTTTCACATCGCCGAATCGGTCAACCGTTCATTGATAATGAGCTACAATCTCATAACAAGCCGTTCTGAGGTTCCACATCACAAAATCGGTCAACTGTTTGATGATAATGAGTTGTAATCTCATAACAAGCCATTCTGAGGTTCCACATCGCCGAATCGGTCAACCGTTTGATGATAATTAGTTATAATCTCATAATAAGCCTTTCTGAGGTTCCACATTGCTGAATCGGTCAACCGTTCGCTGATAATGAGTTGCAATCTCATAAAAACCTATTCTAAGGTTCCACATCACCGAATCCTTCAACCGTTTGATGATAATGAGCTTCAATCTCATAACAAGCTATTCTGAGGTTCCACATCACCGAATTGGTCAACCGTTCTGAGGTTCCACATCACCAAATCAGTCAACCGTTCGATGATAATGAGCTGCAATCTCATATCAAGTTGTTCTAAGGTTCCACATCACCGAATCGGTCAACCATTCGATGATAATGAGTTGTTATCTCATAACAAGCTATTTTGAGGTTCCACATCGCCGAATTGGTCAACCATTCACTAATAATGAGTTGCAATCTCACAATAAGCTATTCTAAGGTTCCACATGACCGAATCTGTCAACCATTCAATGATAATGAGCTGTAATCTCATAACAAGCTATTCTGAGGTTCCACATTGCCAAATCAGTCAACTATTTGATGATAATGAGTTGTAATCTCTTAACAAGCCATTCTGAGGTTCCACATCACTGAATCGGTCAACTATTCGATGATAATGAGTTGTAATCTCATAACAAGCCATTCTGAGGTTCCACATCACCAAATCGGTCAACTGTTCACTGATAATGAGTTACAATCTCATAAAAAGCTATTCTGAGGTTCCACATCATCAAATCGGTCAATCATTTGATGATAATGAGTTGTAATCTCATAACAAGTTGTTCTAAGGTTCCACATTGCCGAATTGGTCAACTGTTCAATGATAATGAGTTGTAATCTCATAACAAGTCGTTCTGAGGTTTCACATCATGGAATCGGTCAACTATTCGATGATAATGAGTTGCAATCTCATAACAAGCCATTCTGAGGTTCCACATCACCGAATCGGTCAACCATTCGATGATAATAAACTACAATCTCATAACAAGCTATTCTGAGGTTCCACATCACTGAATCGGTCAACCGTTTGATGATAATGTGTTGTAATCTTATAACAAGCCATTCTGAGGTTCCACATCGCCGAATCAGTCAACTGTTTGATGATAATGAGCTACAATCTCATAACAAGCTCTTCTGAGGTTCCACATCACCAAATCGGTCAACCATTCAATGATAATGAGTTGTAATCTCATAACAAGCCATTCTGAGGTTTCACATCACTGAATCAGTCAACTTTTTGATGATAAAGAGTTCCAATCTCATAACAAGCCGTTCTAAGGTTCCACATCACCAAATCAGTCAACCGTTCGATGATAATGAGCTGCAATCTCATAACAAGTTGTTCTGAGGTTCCACATCGCTGAATAGGTCAACCGTTCGATGATAATGAGCTACAATCTCATAAAAATCTATTCTGAGGTTCCACATCACCGAATCGGTCAACCGTTCGATGATAATGTGTTGTAATCTCATAACAAGCCATTCTGAGGTTCCACATCGCCGAATCGGTCAACCGTTTGATGATAATGAGCTACAATCTCATAACAAGCTCTTTTGAGGTTCCACATCGCCAAATCGGTCAACTGTTCAATGATAATGAGTTGTAATCTCATAACAAGCCATTCTGAGGTTCCACATCACTGAATCAGTCAAATTTTTGATGATAAAGAGTTCCAATCTCATAACAAGCCGTTCTAAGGTTCCACATCACCAAATTAGTCAACCGTTCGATGATAATGAGCTGCAATCTCATAACAAGTTGTTCTGAGGTTCCACATCATCGAATCGGTCAACCGTTAGATGATAATGAGCTATAATCTCATAAAAAGCTATTCTGAGGTTCCACATCACTGAATCGGTCAACCGTTCGATGATAATGTGTTGTAATCTCATAACAAGCCATTATGAGGTTCCACACCGCCGAATCGGTCAACTGTTTGATGATAATGACCTACAATCTCATAACAAGCTCTTTTGAGGTTCCACATCGCCAAATCGGTCAACTGTTCAATGATAATGAGTTGTAATCTCATAACAAGCCATTCTTAGGTTCCACATCACTGAATCAGTCAACTTTTTGATGATAAAGAGTTCCAATCTCATAACAAGCCGTTCTGAGGTTCCACATCACCAAATCAGTCAACCGTTCGATGATAATGAGCTGCAATCTCATAACAAGTTTTTCTGAGGTTCCACATCGCTGAATCGGTCAACTGTTCGATGATAATGAGCTGCAATCTCATAAAAATCTATTCTGAGGTTCCACATCACCGAATCGGTCAACCGTTTGATGATAATGAGTTGTAATCTCATAACAAGCCATTCTGATGTTCCACATCGCCAAATCAGTCAACCGTTCGATGATAATGAGCTACAATCTCTTAACAAGTTGTTCTGAGGTTCCACATCGCCGAATTGGTCAATCATTCAATGATAATGAGTTGTAATTTCATAACAAGAAATCTTGAGGTTCCACATTACTAAATCACTCAATTGTTTGAAGATAATGAGTTGCAATCTCATAACAAGTCGTTCTGAGGTTCCACATCACCGAATTGGTCAACCGTTCGATGATAATGAGCTGCAATCTCATAACAAGCTGTTTTGAGGTTCCACATCACTGAATCGGTCAACCGTTTGATGATAATGAGCTGCAATCTCATAACAAGCCATTCTGAGGTTCTACATCACCGAATCAGTCAATCGTTCGATGATAATGAGTTGCAATCTCATAACAAGACATTTTGAGGTTCCACATCACCAATTCAGTCAATCGTTTGATGATAATGAGCTGTAATCTCATAACAAGCTATTCTAAGGTTGCACATCGCCGAATCGGTCAACTGTACATTGATAATGAGCTGCAATCTCATAACAAGCCATTTTGATGTTCCACATTGCCGAATCGGTCAACCGTTTGATGATAATGAGTTGTAATCTCATAACAAGCCATTCTGAGGTTCCACATCGCCGAATCGGTCAACTATTTGATGATAATGAGTTGTAATCTCATAACAAGCCGTTCTGAGGTTCCACATCGCCAAATTGGTTAATCATTCGCTGATAATGAGTTAGAATCTCATAACAAGCTATTCTAAGGTTCCACATCGCCGAATCGGTCAACCATTCGATGATAATGAGCTGCAATCTCATAACAAGCTATTCTGAGGTTCCACAACACTGAATTGGTCAACCGTTTGATGATAATGAGCTGTAATCTCATAACAAGCCATTTTGAGGTTCCACATCACCAAATCGGTCAACCATTTGATGATAATGAGTTGTAATCTCATAATAATTCATTCTGAGGTTCCACATTGCCGAATTGGTCAATCATTTGATGATAATGAGTTACAATCTTATAACAAGCTATTCTGAGGTTCCGCATCGCTGAATCGGTCAACCATTCGATGATAACAAGCTGTAATCTCATAACAAGCCATTTTGAGGTTCCACATTGCCGTATCGATCAACTATTTAATGATAATGAGCTGTAATCTCATAACAAGCTATTCTGAGGTTCCACATCACCGAATCAGTCAACCGTACATTGATAATGAGCTACAATCTCATAACAAGCCATTCTAAGGATCCACATCACCAAATCGGTCAACTGTTTGATGATAATGAGTTGTAATCTCATAAAAATCCATTCTGAGGTTCCACATGACCGAATTGGTCAATTGTTCGATGATAATGAGTTGTAATCTCATAACAAGCCTTTCTGAGTTTCCACTTTGCCGAATCGGTCAATCGTTCATTGATAATGAGTTGCAATCTCATAACAAGCTATTTTGAGGTTTCACATCACTGAATCGGTCAACCACTCGATGATAATGAGTTGTAATCTCATAACAAGTCATTCTCAGGTTCCACATCACCAAATCAGTCAACCATTCAATTATAATGAGTTGTAATCTTATAACAAGCTATTCTGAGGTTCCACATCGCCGAATCAGTCAACCGTTTGATGATAATGAGCTGAAATCTTATAACAAGCTATTCTGACATTCCAGATCGCTGAGTCGGTCAACCGTTCGATGATAATGACATGTAAGCTCATAACAAGCCATTGTGAGGTTCTACATTGCTTAATTGGTCAACCATTTGATGATAATGAGTTGCAATCTCATAACAAGCCATTCTGAGGTTCCACATTTCTAAATCGGTAAACCATTCAATGATAATGAGCTATAATCTCATAACAAGCTATTCTAAGGTTCCACATCACGGAATTGGTCAACCATTCAATGATAATGAGCTGCAATCTCATAACAAGCTGCTCTAAGGTTGCACATCACTGAAACGGTCAACCATTCGATGATAATGAGTTGTAATCTCATAACAAGCCGTTCTGAGGTTCTACATCACCGAATCGGTCAACCATTCGCTGATAATGAGCTGCAATCTCATAACAAGCCATTCTAAGGTTCCACATCACCGAATCGGTCAACTATTTGATGATAATGAGCTACAATCTCTTAACAAGTTGTTCTAAGGTTCCACATCACCGAATCGTTCAACTATTCGATGATAATGAGTTGTAATCTCATAACAAGTTATTCTGAGGTTCCACATTACGGAATTAGCCAATCGTACATTGATAATGAGTTGTAATCTCATAATAAGCTATTTTGAGGTTCCACATCGCCGAATCGGTCAACCATACATTGATAATGAGCTGCAATCTCATAACAAGCCATTCTGAGGTTCCACATCACCGAATCGATCAACCATTCGCTGATAATGAGTTGTAATCTCATAACAAGCTGTTCTAAGGTTCCACATCACCGAATCCATCAACCGTTTGATGATAATGAGCTGCAATCTCATAACAAGATATTTTGAGGTTCCATATCACTGAATTGGTCAACCGTTCAATGATAATGAGTTCTAATTTCATAATAAGCCATTCTAAGGTTCACATCATCAAATCGGTCAACCATTCGATGATAATGAGTTGTAATCTCATAACAAGCCATTCTGAGGTTCCACATCGCTGAATCGGTCAACTGTTCGATGATAATGAGTTGCAATCTCATAACAAGCTATTCTAAGGTTCCACATCGCCGAATCAGTCAACTGTTGAATGATAATGAGTTGCAATCTCATAACAAGCTATTCTGAGGTTCCACATCTTTGAATCGATGATAATGAGTTATAATCTCCTAACAAGCCATTCTGAAGTTCCACATCACCAAATCGGTCAACCATTCGATGATAATGAGTTGTAATCTCATAATAAGCTATTCTGAGGTTCCACATCACCGAATCAGTCAACAATTCGATGGTAATGAGTTGTAATCTCATAACAAGCCATTCTGAGGTTTCACATCACTGAATCGGTCAACCGTTCGATGATAATGAGTTGTAATCTCATAACAAGCTATTTTGAGGTTCCACATCACCAAATTAGTCAACCGTTCAATGATAATGAGTTGTAATCTCATAACAAGCCATTCTGAGGTTCTACATCACCAAATTGGTCAATCGTTCACTGATAATGAGTTGCAATCTCATAACAAGCTATTTTGAGGTTCACATCACCGAATTGGTCAACCGTTCGATGATAATGAGTTGTAATCTCATAACAAGCTATTCTGAGGTTCCACATCGCCGAATCTATCAACCGTTCGATGATAATTAGTTGTAATCTCATAACAAGCCGTATTGAGGTTCCACATTGCCGAATCGGTGAACCATTCAATGATAATGAGTTGTAATCTCATAACAAGTCGTTTTGAGGTTCTATGTCATTGAATTGGTCAACCGTTCACTGATAATGAGTTGCAATCTCATAACAAGCTATTTTGAGGTTCCACATCACCGAATCGGTCAATCGTTTGCTGATAATGAGTTGCAATCTCATAACAAGCTATTTTGAGGTTCCACATCACCAAATCAGTCAACTGTTTGATGATAATGAGTTGTAATGTCATAACAAGCCATTCTGAGGATCCACATCACCGAATCGGTCAATCATTCATTGATAATGAGTTGCAATCTCATAACAAGCTATTCTAAGGTTCCACATCACTGAATCAGTCAACCGTTTGATGATAATGAGCTGCAATCTCATAACAAGCTATTCTGAGGTTCCACATCACCGAATTGGTCAACTATTTGATGATGATGAGTTGTAATCTCATAACAAGCCATTCTGAGTTTCCACATCACCGAATCGGTCAACCGTTTAATGATAATGAGTTGCAATCTCATAACAAGCTATTTTGAGGTTCCACATCGCCGAATCGGTCAACCGTTCGATGATAATGAATTGCAATCTCATAACAAGCTATTCTGAGGTTCCACATCACTGAATCGGTCAACTGTTTGATGATAATGAGTTGCAATCTCATAACAAGGTGTTTTGAGGTTCTACATCGCTGAATCGGTCAACCATTCGATGATAATGACTTGTAATCTCATAACAATCTATTTTGAGGTTCCACATCACCGAATCAGTCAACTATTTGATGATAATGAGTTGCAATCTCATAACAAGCTGTTCTGAGGTTCCACATCACCGACTCAGTCAACAATTCGATGATAATGAGATACAATCTCATAACAAGCTGTTCTAAGGTTCCACATCACCAAATCAGTCAACTGTTCGATGATAATGAGTTGTAATCTCATAACAAGCCATTCTAAGGTTCCACATCGCTGAATCGGTCAACCGTACATTGATAACGAGCTACAATCTCATAACAAGCTGTTCTAAGGTTCCACATCGCCGAATCAGTCAATCATTCGATGACAATGAGTTGTAATCTCATAACAAGCCATTCTGAGGTTCCACATCGCCGAATCGGTCAACCATTCGATGATAATGAGTTGTAATCTCATAACAGGCCATTCTAAGGTTCCACATTGCCGAATCAGTCAACCATTTAATGATAATGAGTTGTAATCTCATAACAAGCTGTTCTGAGGTTCCACATTGCCGAATCGGTCAACCGTTCGATGATAATGAGTTACAATGTCATAACAAGCCGTTCTGAAATTCTACATCACCGAATCGGTCAACCGTTTGATGATAATGATTTATAATCTCATAACAAGCCATTTTGAGGTTCCACATCGCTGAATCAATCAACCGTACATTGATAATGAGCTACAATCTTATAACAAGCCGTTCTAAGGTTCCACATTGCTGAATCGGTCAACCGTTCAATGATAATGAGTTCTAATCTCAAAACAAGCCATTCTGAGGTTCCACATCGCCGAATCGGTCAACTGTTTGATGATAATGAGCTACAATCTCAGAACAAGCTATTCTGAGGTTCCACCTCACCGAATCAGTCAACAGTACATTGATAGTGAGCTGCAATCTCATAACAAGCTATTCTGAGGTTTCACATTGCTAAATCGGTCAACTGTTCAATGATAATGAGCTACAATTTCATAACCAGCTATTCTGAGGTTCCACATCATGGAATCGGCCAATTGTTCGATGATAATGAGTTGTAATCTCATAACAAGCCATTCTAAGGTTCCACATCACCCAATCGGTCAACCATTTGATGATAATCAATTGTAATCTCATAACAAGCCATTCTGAGGTTCCACATTGCCGAATCGGTCAACTGTTCGTTGATAATGAGTTGCAATCTCATAAAAATCTATTCTGAGGTTCTACATCGCCGAATCAGTCAATCGTTCGATGATAATGAGCTGGAATCTCATAACAAGCTATTCTTAGGTTCCACATTGCCGAATCGGTCAACCATTCAATGATAATGAGTTGTAATCTCATAACAAGCCATTCTAAGGTTCCACATTGCCAAATCGGTCAACCGTTGGATGATAATGAGTTACAATCTCATAACAAGCCATTCTAAGGTTCCACATCCCCGAATCGGTCAACCATTTGATGATAATGAGGTGCAATCTCATAACAAGCTGTTCTGAGGTTCCACATCACTGAATCGGTCAATCCTTCGATGATAATGAGTTGTAATCTCATAACATGCCATTCTGAGGTTCCACATCGCCGAATCGATCAACTATACATTGATAATGAGCTACAATCTCATAACAAGCCGTTCTGAGGTTCCACATCACTGAATCAGTCAACCGTTTGATGATAATGAGTTGTAATCTCATAACAAGCCATTCTGAGGTTCCACATCACCGAATCGGTCAACCGTTTGGTGATAATGAGTTATAATCTCATAACAAGCCATTCTGAGGTTCCACATCACCAAATTGGTGAACCGTTCGCTGATAATGAGTTGCAATCTCCTAACAAGCTGTTCTAAGGTTCCACATCACTGAACCGGTCAACCGTTCGATGATAATGAACTACAATCTCATAACAAATTGTTCAGAGGTTCCACATCGCCGAATCGGTCAACCATTTGATGATAATGTGTTGTAATCTCATAAAAAGCTGTTCTGAGGTTCCACATCATAGAACCGGTCAACCGTTTGATGATAATGAGTTTTAATCTCATAACAAGCTATTCTGAGGTTCCACATTGCCAAATCCATCAACTGTTCATTGATAATGAGTTGTAATCTCATAACAAGCTATTCTGAGGTTCCACTTCACCGAATTGGTCAACCATTTGATGATAATGAGTTGCAATCTCATAACAAGCTATTGTGAGGTTCCACATGACTGAATCAATCAAGCATTCGATGATAATGAGTTCTAATGTCATAACAAGCCATTCTGAGGTTCCACATCACTGAATCGGTTCCACAGCTTGTTATGAGAAATCCATACAAATCCTCTCCCCTCGCCTTCGTGGATCTTGGGTGTAAGAGAAATCCATACAAATCCTTTAGCGTGGCTACCTCCCGAGTGCTTTAACAGAGCCAGTGAGAGTGGATTGCCCAACCGGTAACAGGCTAAAGCCAAGCCCTTCCAAACCGGTATATAAAAAATGTCATTGTGATTAATGTCACAGTGAACAGGTGTTGATTGCGTTATACCGGGAAGAAGATCTCCCTCAGTACCCTTGTGGTGCGTTAAAAACTACAGAACGTAACTTTTGTAGGCTGGGAGGCCTCCATAACGGAGCTAATCTGCCACAAGTATAACCACCTGAACGGATGCCCTTACTACAAACTGTGTTCTAGTATCCAAAAACCCTCTATCTGTT
>MU225415.1:20138-31780 GCA_018584345.1 Thuja plicata
AGAATAGCTGCACTTGCTCATATCTATATGCAGATTTCTCACATTTGATGGCTCTTCTACACACACCTCCACTTTAAAATCCTCCGTATTAGAGAAGGTCAGGTTGTTGGCTCTCATTCTGAGGGTAAACTACAACAATCACTCTTAATTAAGAGGCAACAGGTCACTTCAATCACACTTGCAGAGCAAACAATCCATGTTTGTCTTTGTGAGTTCTTTGATTGTGTAATGACTATGTTGCATTTGTGTTGAATAGAGAGGTCCACATTCAACATCAAACATCCACATCGCTGAATCGGTCAACCATTTGATGATAATGAGCTGCAATCTCATAACAAGCAGTTCTAAGGTTCCACATTGCCGAATCGATCAACCGTTTCATGATAATGAGCTGTAATCTCATAACAAGTCATTCTAAGGTTCCACATCACCGAATCGGTCAACCGTTCGATGATAATGAGTTGCAATCTCATAACAAGCCGTTCTGAGGTTCCACATCACCAAATTGGTCAACCATTCGATGATAATGAACTGCAATCTCATAACAAGCTATTCTGAGGTTCCACATCACTGAATCGGTCAACCATTCGATGATAATGAGTTTTAATCTCATAACAAGCTATTCTGAGGTTCCACATCACCAAATTGGTCAACCATTTGATGGTAATGAGTTGTAATCTCATAACAAGTTGTTCTGAGGTTCCACATCATCGAATTGGTCAACCGTTTGATGATAATAAGTTATAATCTCATAACAAGCCGTTCTGAGGTTCCACATCACCGAATCGGTCAACCATTCGATGATAATGAGTTGTAATCTCATAACAAGTCATTCTAAGGTTCCACATCACCAAATTGGTCAACCGTTCACTGATAATGAGTTGCAATCTCATAACAAGCTATTCTGAGGCTCCACATCGCTGAATTAGTCACCCATTCGATGATAATGAGCTGCATTCTCATAACAAGCTATTCTGGGGTTTCACATCACCGAATTGGTCAACCATTTAATGATAATGAGTTTTAATCTCATAACAAGCCATTCTAAGGTTCCATATCACCGAGTCGGTCAACCGTTCAATGATAATGAGTTGTAATCTCATAACAAGCCATTTTGAGGTTCTACATCACTGAATTGGTCAACCATTTGATGATAATGAGCTGCAATCTCATAAAAAGCTATTCTAAGGTTCCACATCACCAAATCGGTCAACCATTCAATGATAATGAATTGTAACCTCATAATAAGCCATTTTCAGGTTCCACATCGCAGAATTGGTCAACTATTTGATGATAATGAGTTACAATCTCATAACAAGCCATTTTGAGGTTCCACATCACTGAATCAGTCAACTGTTCGATGATAATGAGTTGTAATCTCATAACAAGCTATTATGAGGTTTCACATAATCAAATCGGTCAACCGTTCGATGATAATGAGTTATAATCTGATAATAAGCCATTCTGAGGTTCCACATCACCGAATCGGTCAACCGTTGAATGATAATGAGTTGTAATCTCATAACAACCTATTCTGAGGTTCCACATCGCCAAATTGGTCAACCGTTCGATGATAATGAGTTGCAATCTCATAACAAGCCGTTCTAAGGTTCCACATCGTTGAATCGGTCAACCATTTGATGATAATGAGTTGTAATCTCATAACAAGCCATTCTGATGTTCCACATCACCGAATCGGTCAATCGTACATTGATAATGAGCTGCAATCTCATAACAAGCTATTCTGAGCTTCCACATCGTCGAATCAAACAACCGTTTGATGATAATGAGTTGTAATCTCATAACAAGCCATTCTGAGGTTCCACATCGCCAAATCGGTCAACCATTCGATGATAATGAGTTGTAATCTCATAACAAGCCGTTCTAAGGTTCCACATTGCCAAATTGGTCAACCATTCGCTGATAATGAGTTGTAATCTCATAATAATTTGTTCTGAGGTTCCACATCGCTGAATCGGTCAACCTTTCAATGATAATGAGCTGTAACCTCATAACAAGCTATTCTAAGGTTCCACATCACCAAATCGGTCAACCGTTTGATGATAATGAGTTGTAATATTATAACAAGCTGTTATGAGGTTCCATATCACCAAATCGGTCAACCGTTTGATGATAATGAGTTACAATCTCATAACAAGCCATTCTGAGGTTCCACATCACCAAATCGGTCAACCATTTGATGATAATGAGTTGTAATCTCATAACAAGTTGTTCTAAGGTTCCACATCGCCAAATCAGTCAACTATTCAATGATAATGAGATAAAATCTCATAAGAAGCTGTTCTGAAGTTCCACATCACTAAATCGGTCAACCATTCAATGATAATGAGTTGTAATCTCATAACAAGTTGTTTTAACGTTCCACATCGCCGAATCGGTCAACCATTCTATGATAATGAGTTGCAATCTCATAACAAGCCATTCTGAGGTTCCACATCGCCGAATCAGTCAACCGTTTGATGATAATGAGCTACAATCTTATAACAAGCTATTCTAAGGTTCCACATCATCAAATTGGTCAATTGTTTGATGATAATGAGTTGTAATCTCATAACAAGCTATTCTGAGGTTCCACATCACTGAATCAAACAACTGTTCAATGATAATGAATTGTAATCTCATAACAAGCCGTTCTGAGGTTCCACATCGCCGAATCGGTCAACCATTCGATGATAATGAGCTACAATCTCATAACAAGCTATTCTGAGGTTTTGCATCGGCAAATCGGTCAACCATTCGATGATAATGAGTTGTAATCTCATAACAAGCTATTCTGAGGTTCTACATCACCGAATCGGTCAACCGTTTGATAATAATGAGTTGCAATCTCATAATAAGCTATTTTGAGGTTCCACATCACTGAATCATTTAACCGTTCGATGATGATGAGTTGTAATCTCATAAGAAGCTATTCTGAGTTTCCACATCACCGAATCGGTCAACTGTTCGATGATAATGAGCTATAATCTCATAAAAAGCTGTTTTGAGGTTCTACATCGCCGAATCGGTCAATCGTTCAATGATAATGAGTTCTAACCTCATAACAAGCCGTTCTGAGGTTCCACATCACCGAATCAGTCAACCGTTCGATGATAATGAGTTGTAATCTCATAACAAGCTATTCTGAGGTTCCACATTGTTGAATCGGTCAACCATTTGCTGATACTGAGTTGCAATCTCATAACAAGCTATTTTGAGGTTCCACATCACCGAATTGGTCAACCATTCAATGATAGTGAGCTGCAATCTCATAACAAGTTGTTCTAAGGTTCCACATCACCGAATCGGTCGACCATTCGATGATAATAAGTTGTAATCTCATAACAAGCTGTTCTGAGGTTCTACATCATCAAATCTGTCAATCGTTCGATGATAATGAGTTGCAATTTCATAACAAGCCATTCTGAGGTTCCACATCACCGAATCGGTCAACCATTTGATGATAATGAGCTATAATCTCATAACAAGCTATTCTGAGGTTCCACATCACCGAATCGGTCAACTGTTCAATGATAATGAGTTGTAATCTCATAACAAGCCATTCTGAGGTTCCACATCGCTGAATCGATCAATTGTTCCATGAGAATGAGTTGCAATCTCATAACAAGCCGTTCTGAGGTTCCACATCACTGAATCAGTAAACCGTTCGATGATAATTAGCTGTAATCTCATAACAAGTTGTTATGAGGTTCCACATCACCAAATCTCTCAATCGTTTGATGATAATGAGCTACAATCTCATAACAAGCTATTCTGAGGTTTCACATCACCGAATCGGTCAACTGTTTGATGATAATGAGTTGTAATCTCATAACAAGCCATTCAGAGGTTCCACATTACCGAATCGGTCAACAATTTGCTGATAATGAGCTAGAATCTCATAACAAGCCATTCTAAGGTTTCACATTGCCGAATCGGTCAACCATTCGATGATAATGAGCTACAATCTCATAACAACCTAATTTGAATTTCCACATCGGTGAATCGGTCAACCGTTCGATGATAATGAGTTGTAATCTCATAACAAGCCATTCTGAGGTTCCACATCGCCAAATCGGTCAACCATACATTGATAATGAGTTATAATCTCATAACAAGCTATTTTGAGGTTCCACATTGCCGAATCGGTCAACCGTACATTGATAATGAGCTGCAATCTCATAACAAGTTGTTTTGAGGTTCAACATCACCGAATCGGTCAACTGTACATTGATAATGAGCTGCAATCTCATAACAAGCTATTTTGAGGTTCAACATCACCGAATCGGTCAACTATTTGATGATAATGAGCTGCAATCTCATAACAAGCCATTTTGAGGTTTGACATTGCTGAATCGGTCAACTGTTCAATGATAATGAGTTGTAATCTCATAACAAACTGTTCTGACATTCCACATCGCCGAATCGGTCAACCGTTCGATGATAGTGAGTTATAATCTTATAACAAGTTGTTTTGAGGTTCCACATTGCCGAATCGGTCAGCTGTTTGATGATAATGAGTTGTAATCTCATAACAAGCCATTCTGAGGTTCCACATTGCCGAATCGGTCAACTGTTCGATGATAATGAGTTGTAATCTCATAACAAGTCATTCTGAGGTTCTACGTTGCCCAATCGGTCAACCGTTCGCTGATAATGAGTTACAATCTCATAACAACCTATTCTGAGGTTCCACATCACCGAATCGGTCAATCGTTTGATGATAATGAGCTGCAATCTCATAACAAGTTGTTCTGAGGTTTGACATCGCTGAATCGGTCAATTATTTGATGATAATGAGTTGTAATCTCATAACAAGCCATTCTGAGGTTCCACATCACCGAATCGGTCAATCATTCGCTGATAATGAATTGCAATCTCATAACAAGTTATTCTGAGGTTCCACATCACTGAATCGGTCAACTGTTCAATGATAATGAGCTACAATCTCATAACAAGCTGTTCTGAGGTTCCACATCACCGAATCGGTCAACCATTTGATGATAATGAGTTATAATCTCATAATAACCTGCTTTGAGGTTCCACATCATTGAATCGGTCAACTGTTTGATTATAATGAGTTGCAATCTCATAACAAGCCGTTCTGAGGTTCCACATCGCCGAATCAGTCAACCATTCGATGATAATGAGTTGTAATCTCATAACAAGCTATTTTGAGGTTTCACATCACCGAATCGGTCAACCGTACATTGATAATGAGCTACAATCTCATAACAAGCCATTTTGAGGTTCCAAATTGCTAAATCGGTCAACTATTCAATGATAATGAGTTGTAATCTCATAACAAGCCATTCTGAGGTTCTACATTGCCGAATCGGTCAACCGTTCGATGATAATGAGTTGTAATCTCATAACAAGCCATTCTGAGGTTCCACATTGCTGAATCGGTCAACTGTTCACTGATAATGAGTTGCAATCTCATAACAAGCTATTTTGAGATTCCACATCGCCGAATCGGTCAACCCTTTGATGATAATGAGTTGCCATCTCATAACAAGCCGTTCTGAGTTTCCACATCACCAAATCGGTCAACCGTTTGATGATAATGAGTTGTAATCTCATAACAAGCCGTTCTGAAGTTCTACATCACCAAATCGGTCAACCATACATTGATAATGAGCTGCAATCTCATAACAAGCCATTCTTGGGTTCCACATCACCGAATTGGTCAACCGTTCAATGATAATGAGTTGTAATCTCATAACAAGCCATTTTGAGGTTCCACATTGCCGAATCGGTCAACCGTTCAATGATAATGAGTTGTAATCTCATAACAAGCTGTTCTGAGGTTCCACATTGCCAAATCGGTCAACTGTTCGATGATAACGTGCTGGAATTTCATAACAAGCTGTTCTGAGGTTCCACATCACCGAATCGGTCAACCGTTCGATGATAATGAGTTATAATCTCATAACAAGTTGTTCTGAGGTTCCTCATCACCGAATTGGTCAACCATTCGATGATAATGAGCTACAATCTAATAACAAGCTATTTTGAGGTTCGACATCGCTGAATCGGTGAATCGTTCGATGATAATGAGTTGTAATCTCATAACGAGCTGTTCTAAGGTTCCACATCACCGAATCGGTCAACCGTTCAATGATAATGAGTTGCAATCTCGTAACAAGCCGTTCTGAGGTTCCACAACACTGATTCGGTTAACCATTCGATGATAATGAGCTACAATCTCATAATAACCTATTCTGAGGTTCCACATCGCTGAATCGGTCAACCATTCAATGATAATGAGTTGTAATCTCATAACAAGCTATTCTGAGGTTCTACATCACCGAATCGGTCAACCGTACATTGATAATGAGCTTCAATATCATAACAAGCCATTCTAAGGTTCCACATCATCGAATCAGTCAACCATTCGATGATAATGAGTTGTAATCTCATAACAAGTGGTTCTGAGGTTCCACATCGCTAAATCAGTCAAATGTTCAGTGATAATGAGTTGCAATCTCATAACAAGCTATTCTGAGGTTCCACATCGCCAAATCGGACACCGTTCGATGATAATGAGCTACAATCTCATAACAAGCTATTTTGAGGTTCCACATCGCCGAATCGGTCAACCATTCGATGATAATGAATTATAATCACATAACAAGCCATTTTGAGGTTCTACATCACCAAATCGGTCAACCATTTGATAATAATGAGTTGTAATCTCATAATAAGCCATTCTGAGGTTCCACATCACCGAATCGGTCAACCGTTCGATGATAATGAGCTACAATCTCATAACAAGCTATTATGAGGTTCCACATCACCAAATCGGTCAACCGTTTGATGATAATGAGTTGTAATCTCATAACAAGCTATTCTGAGGTTCCACATCACTGAATCGGTCAATCGTTCGATGATAATGAGTTGCAATCTCATAACAAGCCGTTCTGAGGTTCCACATCACTGAATCGGTCAACCGTTTGATGATAATGAGTTGCAATCTCATAAAAATCTATTCTAAGGTTCCACATCGGTGAATCTCTCAACCGTTTGATGATAATGAGCTGCAATCTTATAACAAGCCATTCTAAGGTTCTACATCGCTGAATCGGTCAACCATTTAATGATAATGAGCTGCGATCTCATAACAAGCTATTCTGAGGTTCCACATCACCAAATCGGTCGACCGTTCGATGATAATGAGTTCTAATCTCATAACAATCCATTCTGAGGTTTCACATCACCGAATCGGTCAACCGTACATTGATAATGAGATATAATTTTATAACAAGCTATTTTGAGGTTCCACACTGCCGAATCAGTCAACCGTACATTGATAATGAGCTGCAATCTCATTACAAGTCATTCTGAGGTTCCACATCACCGAATTAGTCAATCATTCGATGATAATGAGCTATAATCTCATAACAAGTTGTTCTAAGGTTCCACATCACTGAATCGGTCAACCATACATTGATAATGAGCTACAATCTCATAACAAGCCATTCTAAGGTTTCACATCACTGAATCGGTCAACTGTTCGATAATAATGAGCTGTAATCTCATAAAAAGCTATTCTGAGGTTTCACATCACCGAATCGGTCAACCGTTCGATGATAATGAGTTGTAATCTCATAACAAGCCATTCTGAGGTTCCACATTGCCAAAACTTTCAACCATTCAGTGATAATGAGTTGTAATCTCATAACAAGCCGTTTTGAGGTTCCAAATTGCTGAATCGGTCAACCATTCGATGATAATGAGTTGTAATCTCATAACAAGCCATTCTGAGGTTCTACATCGTCAAATCGGTCAACCATTTGCTAATAATGAGTTACAATCTCATAACAAGCTATTTTGAGGTTCCACATTGCCAAATCGGTCAACCGTTTGATGATAATGAGTTGCAATCTCATAACAAGCTGATCTGAGGTTCCACATCGCCGAATCGATCAACCGTTCAATGATAATGAGTTATAATCTCATAACAAGCCGTTCTGAGGTTCCACATCACTGAATCGGTGAACCGTTCGATGATAATGAGTTGTAATCTAATAACAAGTTGTTTTGAGGTTTCACATCGCTGAATCAGTCAACCATTTGCTGATAATGAGTTGCAATCTCATAACAAGCTATTCTGAGGTTCCACATCACCGAATCGGTCAACCGTTCGATGATAATGAGCTACAATCTCATAACAAGCTATCCTGAGTTTCCACATCGCCAAATCAATCAACCATTCAATGATAATGAGTTGTAATCTCATAACAAGCCGTTCAGAGGTTCCACATCGCCAAACCGGTCAACCATATGATGATAATGAGTTATAATCTCATAACAAGCTGTTCTAAGGTTCCACATTGCCGAATTGGTCAACTATTCGATGATAATGAGCTGCAATCTCATAACAAGCTATTATGAGGTTCCACATCACCGAATCGGTCAATTGTTCGATGATAATGAGTTGTAATCTCATAACAAGCCATTCTGAGGTTCCACATTGCCGAATCTGTCAACCATTTAATGATAATAAGCTGTAATCTCATAACAAGCTATTCTGACATTCCACATCACCGAATCGGTCAACCATTCGATGATAATGAGTTGTAATCTCATAACAAGCCATTCTGAGGTTCTACATCACCAAATCTATCAACCGTTTGATGATAATGAGTTGTAATCTCATAACAAGCGGTTCTCAGGTTCCACATCGCCGAATCGGTCAACCATTTGATGATAATCATCTGCAATCACATAACAAGCTGTTCTGAGGTTCCACATCACCAAAAATGTTAATCGTTCGATGATAATGAGCTGCAATCTCATAACAAGCTTTTCTAAGGTTCTACATTGCCGAATCAGTCAACCGTACATTGATAATGAGCTACAATCTCATAACAAGCCGTTCTGAGGTTCTACATCACCAAATTGGTCAATCGTTCGATGATAATTAGTTGTAATCTCACAACAAGTCATTCTGAAGTTCTACAACGCTGAATCGGTCAACCGTTTGATGATAATGAGTTATAATCTCATAACAAGTTGTTTTGAGGTTCCACATCGCCGAATCGGTCAACTATACATTGATAATGAGCTGCAATCTCATAACAAGCCATTCTGAGGTTCCACATCACCGAATTGGTCAACCATTCGATGATAATAAGTTGCAATCTCGTAAGAAGCCATTCTGAGGTTCCAAATCGCCGAATCAGTCAACTGTTCAATGATAATGAGTTGTAATCTCATAACAAGCCATTCTGAGGTTCCACGTCGCCGACTCAATCAATTGTTTGATGATTGCAATCTTATAACAAGCCATTCTGAGGTTCCACATCACCGAATCAGTCAACCATTCGATGATAATGAGCTGCAATCTCATAACAAATTTTGATATTCCACATCACTGAATCGGTCAACCGTTTGATGATAATGAGTTGTAATCTCATAACAAGCCATTCTAAGGTTCCACATTGCCGAAACGGTCAACCGTTTGATGATAATGAGTTACAATCTCATAACAAGACGTTCTGAGGTTCCACGTTACCAAATTGGTAAATCGTTCGATGATAATGAGCTGCAATCTCATAACAAGCTATTCTAAGGTTCCACATCGCCGAATCGATCAACCATTCAATGATAATGAGTTGCAATCTCATAACAAGCTGTTCTGAGGTTCCACATCACCGAATTGGTCAATCATTTGATGATAATGAGTTGTAATCTCATAACAAGCCGTTCTAAGGTTCCACATCACTGAATCGGTCAACCATTTGCTGATAATGAGCTACAATATCATAACAAGCCGTTTTGAGGTTCACATCATTGAATCGGTCAACCGTTCGATGATAATGAGCTGCAATCTCATAACAAGCTATTTTGAGGTTCCACATCGCTGAATCGGTCAACCGTTTGATGATAATGAGTTGTAATCTTATAACAAGCCATTCTAAGGCTCCACATCACCGAATCGATCAACCATACATTGATAATGAGTTGTAATCTCATAACAAGCTATTTTGAGGTTCCACATCACTGAATCAGTCAACCGTACATTGATAATGAGTTGCAATCTCATAACAAGCCATTCTAAGGTTCCACATCGCCGAATCGGTCAACCATTTGATGATAATGAGATAAAATCTCATAACAAGCCGTTTTGAGGTTCTACATCACTGAATCGGTCAACTATACATTGATAATGAGCTGCAATCTCATAACAAGCGGTTCAGAGATTCCACATCGCTGAATCGGTCAACCGTTCAATGATAATGAGTTGTAATCTCATAACAAGCTGTTCTAAGGTTACACATCATCGAATTGGTCAACTATTTGATGATAACAAGTTGTAATCTCATAACAAGCCGTTCTAAGGTTCCACATCACCGAATCGGTCAACCGTTCGATGATAATAAGTTATAATCTCATAACAAGCCGTTCTGAGGTTCCAGATCGCTGAATCGGTCAACCATTCGATGATAATGAGTTGTAATCTTATAATAAGCTATTCTGAGGTTCCACATCACCGAATCGGTCAACCGTTCACTGATAATGAGTTGCAATCTCATAATAAGTTGTTCTGAGGTTCCACATCACCGAATTGGTCAACCATTTGATGATAATGAGCTACAATCTCATAACAAGTTGTTCTGAGGTTCCACATCACTGAATCGGTCAACCGTTCAATGATAATGAGTTGTAATCTCATAACAAGTTGTTCTAAGTTTCCACATCACCAAATTGGTCAACCGTTCGATGATAATGAGTTGTAATCTCATAACAAGCCGTTCTGAGGTTCCACATCGCCGAATCGGTCAACCATTTACTGATAATGAGTTGCAATCTCATAACAAGTTGTTTTGAGGTTCCACATTGCCGAATTGGTCAACCGTTCGATGATAATGAGCCGTAATCTCATAACTAGCTATTCTGAGGTTCCACATCGCTGAATCTGTCAACCATTCAATGATAATGAGTTGTATTCTCATAACAAGCCGTTCTGAGGTTCCACATCGCTGAATCGGTCAATTATTTGATGATAATGAGTTGCAATCTCATAACAAGGAGTTCTGAGGTTCCACATCGCTGAATCAGTCAACCATACATTGATAATGAGCTGCAATCTCATAACAAGCTATTTTGAGGTTTCACATCGTCGAATCGGTCAACCATTCGATGATAATGAGTTGTAATCTCATAACAAGCCATTCTGAGTTTCCACATCGCTGAATCGGTCAACCGTTCGATGATAATGAGTTGTAATCTCATAACAAGCCATTCTAAGGTTCCACATCACTGAATCGATCAACCATTTTCTGATAATGAGTTGCAATCTCATAACAAGCTATTCTGAGGTTCCACATCGCCGAATCGGTCAACCATTCGATGATAATGAGTTGCAATCTCATAACAAGCCATTCTGAGATTCCACATTGCCGAATCGGTCAACCGTTCGATGATAATGAGTTGTAATCTCATAACAAGCCATTCTGAGGTTCCACATCACTGAATTGGTCAACTGTGTGTATTCTGGAAACCTACCTATTGGGAGCACGCTCAGACATGCAAACATTAGAGGATATAAACCATTTAATCTACATTAACATGTCTAAAAGCATACTCTAAAAATAACAATAGCTTCCACCATGACCTCCGATGAGCTGAACAAG
>MU225415.1:34462-70192 GCA_018584345.1 Thuja plicata
ATTTAATTAATTTTGGGGATTGGATTAGATGATTTGAGAAATGAATTTAGAAGAAAATAGATGATTAATTAATGATTAAGAAACCATTAATTAATAGATGAAAATTAGGGTTTTTAATGTAAAGTCGTAAGCCTGTCCATTTTAGGGTGTCTACACAACCATACATTGATAATGAGTTGTAATCTCATAACAAGCTGTTCTAAGGTTCCACATCACCAAATTGGTCAACTATACATTGATAATGAGGTGAAATCTTATAACAAGTTGTTCTAAGGTTCCACATCACCGAACTGGTCAATCATTCGATGATAATGAGCTCCAATCTCATAACAAGCCATTCTGTGGTTCCACATCACTAAATCGGTCAACCGTACATTGATAATGAGCTATAATCTCATAAAAAGCCATTCTGAGGTTCCACATCGCCGAATCGGTCAACTGTTCAATGATAATGAGTTGTAATCCCATAACCAGCCGTTCTGAGGTTCCACATCACCGAATCGGTCAACTATTCAATGATAATGAGTTGTAATCTCATAACAAGCTATTCTGCGGTTCCACATCACTGAATCGATCAACCGTTCAATGATAATAAGTTGTAATCTCATAACAAGCCATTCTGAGGTTCCACATCACTGAATCGGTCAACCATTCGATGATAATGATTTGTAATCTCATAACAAGCTATTCTGAGGTTCTACATCACCAAATCAGTCAATCATTCGCTGATAATGAGTTGCAATCTCAGAATGAGCTATTCTGAGGTTCCATATCACCAAATCGGTCAACCATTCGATGATAATGAGCTACAATCTCATAACAAGCTGTTCTAAGGTTCCACATCACTGAATCAGTCAACCGTTCGATGATAATGAGTTATAATCTCATAACAAGCTGTTCTGAGGTTCCACATCGCTGAATCAGTCAATCATTTGATAATAATGAGTTGTAATCTCATAACAAGCCATTCTGGGGTTCCACATTGCCAAATCGGTCAACCGTTTGATGATAATCAGTTATAATCTCAGAACAAGCCATTCTGAGGTTCCACATCGTAGAATCGGTCAACCATTCAATGATAATGAGTTGTAATCTCATAACAAGCTGTTCTGAGGTTCCACATTGTCGAATCGGCCAACCGTTCACTGATAATGAGTTGAAATCTCATAACAAGCTATTCTAAGGTTCCACATCACCGAATCAGTCAACTATTTGATGATAATGAGCTGCAATCTCATAACAAGCTATTCTGAGGTTCCACATCGCTAAATCGGTCAACCATTCGATGATAATGAGTTTTAATCTCATAACAAGCCATTCTAAGGTTCCACATCACCGAATCAGTCAATTGTACATTGATAATGAGCTATAATCTCATAACAAGCCATTCTGAGGTTCCACATTGCCAAATTAGTCAACCATTTGATGATAATGAGTTGTAATCTCATAACAAGTCATTCTAAGGTTCCACATTGCCGAATTGGTCAACCGTTCATGATAATGAGTTAGAATCTCATAACAAGTCATTCTGAGGTTCCACATCACCGAATCAGTCAACCGTTCATTGATAATAAGTTGCAATCTCATAACAAGCTAATCTGAGGTTCCACATCACTAAATCATTCAACTATTCGATGATAATGAGTTGCAACCTCATAACAACCCATTCTGAGGTTCCACATTGCCCAATTGGTCAACCATTCGATGATAATGAGTTGTAATCTCATAACAAGCCATTCTGAGGTTCCACATCACTAAATCAGTCAATCGTACATTGATAATGAGCTGTAACCTCATAACAAGCCATTCTAAGGTTTCACATCACCAAATCGGTCAACCATTCGATGATAATGAGTTGTAATCTCATAACAAGCTGTTCTGAGGTTCCACATCGCCGAATCGGTCAACCATTTGATGATAATGAGTTGTAATTTTATAACAAGCCATTTTGAGGTTCCACATCACCGAATTGGTCAATGATTCATCGATAATGAGTTATAATCTCATAACAAGCTATTCTAAGGTTCCACATCACCGAATCAGTCAACCGTTCACTGATAATGAGTTACAATCTCATAACAAGTTGTTCTAAGGTTCCACATCGCTGAATCGGTCAACCGTTTGATAATAATGAGCTACAATCTCATAATAAGCTATTCTGAGGTTCCACATCGCTGAATCGGTCAACCATTCGATGATAATGATTTGTAATCTCATAACAAGTCATTCTGAGGTTCCACATCACCGAATTGGTCAATTGTTCGATGATAATGAGCTACAATCTCATAACAGGCTATTTTGAGGTTCCACATCGCCGAATCGGTCAACCATTCAATGATAATGAGTTGTAATCTTATAACAAGCCATTCTAAGTTTCCACATCGATGAATCGGTCAACCGTTTGATGATAATGAGTTGTAATCTCATAACAAGCCATTATGAGGTTCCACATTGCCGAATCGGTCAACCGTTCGCTGATAATGAGTTATAATCTCATAACAAGCTATTCTGAGGTTCCACATCGCCGAATCGGTCAATGGTTCAATGATATTGAGCTACAATCTCATAACAAGCCATTCTCAGGTTCCACATCACCAAACCGGTCAACTATACATTGATAATGAGCAGCAATCTCATAACAAGTCATTCTAAGGTTCCATATCGCTGAATTGATCAACCGTTCTAAGGTTCCATATCGCCAAATCAGTCAACCGTTCGATGATAATGAGTTGTAATCTCATAACAGGCTATTTTGACATTCCACATCACCAAATCAGTCAATTGTTCGATGATAATGAGTTGTAATCTCATAACAAGCCATTCTGAGGTTCCACATCACCGAATCTGTCAACCGTTCACTGATAATGAGTTGCAATCTCATAACAAGTTGTTCTGATGTTCCACATCACCAAATTGGTCAACCATTTGATGATAATGAGTTTCAATCTCATAATAACCTATTCTAAGGTTCCACATCACTGAATCGGTCAACCGTTCGATGATAATCAGTTGTAATCTCATAACAAGCCATTTTGAGGTTCCACATCGCCGAATCGGTCAACCATTTGATGATAATGAGTTGTAATCTCATAACAAGTTGTTCTAAGGTTCCATATTGTTGAATCGGTCAACCGTTCGATGATAATGAGTTGTAATCTCATAACAAGCTATTCTGAGGTTCCACATCGCTGAATCGGTCAACCACTTGATGATAATGAGTTATAATCTCATAACAAGCCATTCTGAGGTTCCACATCACTGAATTGGTCAACCATTCGATGATAATGAGCTACAATCTAATAACAAGCTATTCTGAGGTTTCACATCACCGAATCGGTCAACCGTTTGATTATAATGAGCTGCAATCTCATAACAAGCTATTTTGAGGTTCCACATCGCCGAGTCATTCTAATGTTCCACATCGCCGAATCGATCAACCGTTTGATGATAATGAGTTGTAATTTCATAACAAGCTATTCTGAGGTTTCACATCACCGAATTGGTCAACCATTCACCGATAATGAGTTATAATCTCATAACAAGCTATTCTAAGGTTCCACATCGCCAAATCAGTCAACCGTTCACTGATAATGAGTTACAATCTCATAACAAGTTGTTCTAAGGTTCCACATCGCCGAATCGGTCAACCATTTGATAATAATGAGATACAATCTCATAATAAGCTATTCTGAGGTTCCACATCGCCGAATCGGTCAACCATTCGATGATAATGATTTGTAATCTCATAACAAGTCATTCTGAGGTTCCACATCACCGAATCGGTCAACCATTTAATGATAATGAGTTGTAATCTCATAACAAGCCATTCTAAGTTTCCACATCGATGAATCAGTCAACCGTTTGATGATAATGAGTTTTAATCTCATAACAAGCCATTATGAGGTTCCACATTGCCGAATCAGTCAACCGTTCGCTGATAATGAGTTGCAATCTCATAACAAGCTATTCTGAGGTTCCACATCGCCGAATCGGTCAACGGTTCAATGATATTGAGCTACAATCTCATAACAAGCTGTTTTGAGGTTCCACATCACCGAATCGGTCAACCGTACATTGATAATGAGCTGCAATCTCATAACAAGCCATTCTAAGGTTCCATATCGCCGAATCGATCAACCATTCTAAGGTTCCATATCGCCGAATCGGTCAACCGTTTGATGATAATGAGTTGTAATCATATAACAGGCCATTCTGATGTTCCACATCACCAAATCAGTCAATCATTCGATAATAATGAGTTGTAATCTCATAACAAGCCATTCTGACATTCCACATCACCGAATCTGTCAACCGTTCACTGATAATGAGTTACAATCTCATAACAAGTTGTTTTGAGGTTGCACATCACCGAATCGGTCAACCATTTGATTATAATGAGCTGCAATCTCATAACAAGCTATTCTGAGGTTCCACATCGCCGAGTCATTCTAAGGTTCCACATCGCCAAGTCGGTCAACCATTTGATGATAATGAGTTGTAATCTCATAACAAGTTGTTCTGAGGTTCCACATCACTTAATAGGTCAACCGTTCTATGATAATGAGTTACAATCTCATAACAAGCTGCTCTGAGGTTCCACATCGCCAAATCGGTGAACCATTCGATAATAATGAGCCGCAATCTCATAACAAGCTATTCTGAGGTTCCACATCACTGAATCAGTCAACCATTCGATGATAATGAGTTGTAATCTCATAACAAGCCATTCTGAGGTTCTACATCACCGAATCGGTCAACCGTTTGATGATAATGAGTTGTAATCTCATAACATGCCATTCTAAGGTTCCACATCACCGAATCAGTCAACCATTCTATTATAATGAGTTGTAATCTCACAATAAGCCATTATGAGGTTCCACATCGCCGAATCGGTCAACCATTCGATGATAATGAATTGTAATCTCATAACAAGCCATTCTGAGGTTCCACATCGCTAAATCGGTCAATTGTTCGATGATAATGAGTTGTAATCTTATAACAAGCCATTTTGAGGTTCCACAATGCCGAATCAGTCAACCGTTTGCTGATAATGAGTTGCAATCTCATAACAAGCTATTTTGAAATTCCACATTGCCGAATCGGTCAACCGTTCAATGATAATGAGTTGCAATCAGATAACCAGCCATTCTGAGGTTCCACATTGCTGAATTGGTCAACCATTCGATGATAATGAGTTGTAATCTCATAACAAGCCATTTTGAGGTTCCACATCACCGAATCGATCAACCGTACATTGATAATGAGCTATAATCTCATAACAAGCCATTCTAAAGTTTCACATCACCGAATCAGTCAACCGTTGAATGATAATGAGTTATAATCTCATAACAAGCCATTCTAAGGTTCCACATTGCTGAATCGGTCAACCATTTGATCATAATGAGTTGTAATCTCATAACAAGCCGTTCTAAGGTTCCACTTCACCGAATCGGTCAACCGTTCACTGATAATGAGTTGCAATCTCATAACAAGCTATTCTAAGGTTCCACATCGCTGAATCAGTCAATCGTTTAATGATAATGAGTTGTAATCTCATAACAAGCTATTCTAAGGTTCCACATCACCGAATCGGTCAATCATTCAATGATAATGAGTTGTAATCTCATAACAAGCTGTTCTAAGGTTTCACATCGCTGAATTGGTTAACCGTTCATTGATAATGAGTCGCAATCTCATAAGAATCTATTCTGAGGCTCCACATCACCGAATCAGTCTACCGTTCGATGAGAATGAGCTGCAATCTCATAACAAGCCATTCTAAGGTTCCACATAGCCGAATCAGTCAACCGTTCGATGATAATAAGTTGTAATCTCATAACAAGCCATTCTAAGGTTCCACATCACCGAATCGGTCAATCATTCAATGATAATGAATTTTAATCTCATACCAAGCCATTCTAAGGTTCCACATTGCCAAATTGGTCAACCGTTCACTGATAATGAGTTGTAATCTCATACCAAGCCATTCTGAGGTTCCACATTGCCAAATCGGTCAACCGTTTGATGATAATGAGTTATAATCTTATAACAAGCCATTCTGAGGTTCCACATTGCCAAATCGGTCAACCGTACATTGATAATGAGCTACAATCTTATAACAAGCCATTCTGAGGTTCCACATCACCGAATTAGTCAACCGTTTGATGATAATGAGTTTTAATCTCATAACAAGCCATTCTGAGGTTCCACATCATTGAATCGCTCAACCGTTTGATAATAATGAGTTGTAATCTCATAATAAGCCATTCTAAGGTTCCACATCACCGAATTGGTCAACCGTTCACTGATAATGAGTTATAATCTCATAACAAGCTATTTTGGGGTTCCACATAACCGAATCGGTCAACCATTCGATGATAATGAGTTGTAATGTCATAACAAGCCATTCTGAGGTTCCACATCACTGAATTGGTTAACCGTTAAATGATAATATGTTGTAATCTCATAACAAGCCATTTTGAGTTTCCACATCACCAAATCGATCAACCGTACATTGATAATGAGCTGCAATCTCATAACAAGCCTTCTGAGGTTCCACATCGCCGAATCGGTCAACCGTTTGATGATAATGAGTTATAATCTCATAACAAGCTGTTCTAAGGTTCCACATCACCAAATCAATCAACCGTTCATTGATAATGAGTTGCAATCTCATAACAAGTTGTTCTGAGATTCCACATCACCGAATCGGTCAACCATTCGATCATAATGAGCTCCAATCTCATAACAAGCTATTCTGAGGTTCCACATAACCGAATCGGTCAACCCTTTGATGATAATGAGTTGTAATCTCATAACAAGTTGTTCCAAGGTTCTACATCACTGAATCGGTCAACTATTTGATGATAATGAGTTGTAATCTCATAACAAGCCATTCTGAGGTTCCACATTGCCGAATTGGTCAACTGTTCACTGATAATGAGTTGCAATCTCATAATAAGCTATTCTAAAGTTCCACATCGCTGAATTGGTCAACCGTTCGATGATAATGAGTTGCAATCTCATAACAAGCTATTTTGAGATTCCACATCACCGAATCGATCAACCGTTTGATGATAATGAGTTACAATCTCATAACAAGCCATTCTGAGGTTCCACATCACTGAATCAGTCAACCGTTCGATGATAATGAGTTGCAATCTCATAACAAGCTATTTTGAGGTTCCACATCGCCGAATCGGTCAACCATTCGATGATAATGAGCTGCAATCTCATAACAAGCTATTCTAAGGTTCCACATCACCAAATCGGTCAACCGTTCGATGATAATGAGTTGTAATCTCATAACAAGCCATTTTGAGGTTCCACTTTGCCGAATCGGTCAACCATTTGATGATAATGAGTTGCAATCTCATAACAAGTTGTTCTGAGGTTCCACATCGCCGAATGGGTCAACCATTTGATGATAATGACTTTTAATCTTATAACAAGTCGTTTTGAGGTTCCACATCACTGAATCAGTCAACCATTCGATGATAATGAGTTACAATCTCATAACAATCCATTCTGAGGTTCCACATCACCGAATCGGTCAACTGTTTGATGATAATGAGTTGTAATCTCATAACAAGCCATTCTGAGGTTCCACATCGCCGAATCGGTCAACTGTTCGATGATGATGAGCTGCAATCTCATAACAAGCTGTTCTAAGGTTCCACATCACTGAATCGGTCAACCATTTGATGATAATGAGCTGCAATCTCATAACAAGCTATTCTGAGGTTCCACATCACCGAATCGGTCAACTGTACATTGATAATGAGCTGCAATCTCATAACAAGCCATTCTGAGGTTTCGCACGCCGAATCGGTCAACCGTTCAATGATAATGAGTTGTAATCTCATAACAAGCTATTCTGAGGTTCCACATCGCCGAATCGGTCAACCGTTTGATGATAATGAGTTGTAATATCATAACAAGCCATTCTGAGGTTCCACATTGCTGAATCGGTCAACTGTTCGCTGATAATGAGTTGCAATCTCATAACAAGCTATTTTGAGGTTCCACATCGCCGAATCGGTCAACCATTCAATGATAATGAGCTATAATCTCATAACAAGTTGTTTTGAGGTTGCACATTGCCGAATCGGTCAACCATTCAATGATAATGAGCTGCAATCTCATAACAAGCTATTCTGAGGTTCCACATCGCCAAATCGGTCAACCATTTGATGATAATGAGTTATAGTCTCATAACAAGTTGTTCTAAGGTTCAACATCGCCGAATCGGTCAACCATTCAATAATAATGAGGTTCAATCTCATAACAAGCCATTCTGAGGTTCCACATAGCCGAATCGGTCAACCATTCGATGATAATGAGCTGCAATCTCATAACAAATTGTTTTGAGGTTCCACATCACCAAATTAGTCTATGGTTCGATTCTAATGAGTTGTAATCTCATAACAAGTCATTCTGAGGTTCCACATCACTGAATTGGTCAACCATTCAATTATAATGACCTACAATCTCATAACAAGCTATTCTGAGGTTCCACATCACCGAATCGGTCAACCGTTCAATGATAATGAGCTACAATCTCATAACAAGCTATTCTGAGGTTACACATCACCAAATCAGTCAACGGTTTGATGATAATGAGTTGTAATCTCATAACACGTCATTCTGAGGTTCCACATTGTTGAATCGGTTAACCATTAGATGATAATGAGTTGCAATCTCATAACAAGCCATTCTGAGGTTCCACATCGCCAAATCAGTAAACTATTTAATGGTAATGAGCTACAATCTCATAACAAGCTGTTCTGAGGTTCCACAACACTGAATTGGTCAACCATTCGATGATAATGAGCTACAATCTAATAACAAGCTATTTTGAGGTTCCATATCACCGAATCGGTCAACCATTCGATGATAATGAGTTGTAATCTCATAACAAGCTATTCTAAGGTTCCACATCACCAAATCGGTCAACCATTCACTAATAATGAGCTGTAATCTCATAACAAGCCATTTTGAGGTTCCACATTGCCGAATCGGTCAAACGTTTAATGATAATAAGCTGCAATCTCATAACAAGCTGTTCTGAGGTTCCACATTGCCGAATCGGTCAACCATACATTGATAATGAGATGGAATCTCATAACAAGCCATTCTGAGGTTCCACATCGTTGAATCGGTCAATCGTTCGATGATAATGAGCTACAATCTCATAACAAGCCATTCTGAGGTTCCACATCACTGAATTGGTCAATTGTACATTGATAATGAGCTATAATCTCATAACAAGCCGTTCTGAGGTTCCACATCACCGAATCGGTCAATCGTTTGATGATAATGAGTTGTAATCTCATAACAAGCCATTCTGAGGTTCCACATCGCCGAATCGGTCAACCATTCGATGATAATGAGTTGTAATCTCATAACAAGCCATTCTAAGGTTCCACATTGCTGAATCGGTCAACCGTTCGATGATAATGAGTTGTAATCTCATAACAAGCCATTCTAAGGTTCCACATCACTGAATCAGTCAACTATGCACTGATAATGAGTTGCAATCTCATAACAAGATGTTCTGAGGTTCCACATCGCCGAATCAGTCAATCATTCAATGATAATGAGCTGTAATCTCATAACAAGCTGTTCTGAGGTTCCACATCACCAAATCGGTCAACCACTCGATGATAATAAGTTTTAATGTCATAACAAACCATTCTAAGGTTCCACATCACCGAATCGATCAACCATTCGATGATAATGAGCTACAATATCATAACAAGCCGTTCTGAGGTTTCACATCGCCGAATCGGTCAACCGTTCGATTATAATGAGCTGCAATCTCATAACAAGCTATTCTGAGGTTCCACATCGCTGAGTCATTCTAAGGTTCCATATCACCGAGTCGGTCAACCATTTGATGATAATGAGTTGTAATCTCATAACAAGTTGTTCTGAGGTTCCACATCACTTAATAGGTCAACCGTTCTATGATAATGAGTTACAATCTCATAACAAGTTGTTCTGAGGTTCCACATCACCAAATCGGTAAACCATTTGATAATAATGAGCTGCAATCTCATAACAAGCTATTCTAAGGTTCCACATCACTGAATCGGTCAACCATTCGATGATAATGAGTTGTAATCTTATAACAAGCCATTCTGAGGTTCTACATCACCGAATCGGTCAACCGTTTGATGATAATGAGTTGTAATCTCATAACATGCCGTTCTAAGGTTCCACATCGCCGAATCAGTCAACCATTCTATTATAATGAGTTGTAATCTCACAACAAGCCATTATGAGGTTCTACATCGCCGAATCGGTCAATCGTACATTGATAACGAGCTATAATATCATAACAAATCATTCTAAGGTTCCACATCACTAAATCGGTCAACCATTCGATGATAATGAGTTGTAATCTCATAACAAGCCATTCTGAGGTTCCACATCGCTAAATCAGTCAACTGTTCGATGATAATGAGTTGTAATCTTATAACAAGCCGTTTTGAGGTTCCACAACACCGAATCAGTCAACCGTTTGCTGATAATGAGTTGCAATCTCATAACAAGCTATTTTGAAATTCCACATTGCCGAATCGGTCAACCGTTCGATGATAATGAGTTGCAATCTCATAACAAGCCATTCTGAGGTTCCACATCGCTGAATTGGTCAACCATTCGATGATAATAAGTTGTAATCTCATAACAAGCCGTTTTGAGGTTCCACATCGCCGAATCGGTCAACCGTACATTGATAATGAGCTGTAATCTCATAACAAGCCATTCTGAAGTTTCACATCACCGAATCAGTCAACCGTTGGATGATAATGAGTTATAATCTCATAATAAGCCATTCTAAGGTTCCACATTGCTGAATCGGTCAACCGTTTGATCATAATGAGTTGTAATCTCATAACAAGCCGTTCTAAGGTTCCACTTCACCGAATCGGTTAACCGTTCACTGATAATGAGTTGCAATCTCATAATAAGCTATTCTAAGGTTCCACATCACTAAATCAATCAACCGTTCAATGATAATGAGTTGTAATCTCATAACAAGCTATTCTAAGGTTCCACATCACCGAATCGGTCAATCGTTCAATGATAATGAGTTGTAATCTCATAACAAGCCATTCTGAGGTTTCACATCGCCGAATTGGTTAACCGTTTATTGATAATGAGTTGCAATCTCATAAGAAGCTATTTTGAGGCTCCACATCACTGAATCGGTCAACCGTTCAATGAGAATGAGCTACAATCTCATAACAAGCCATTCTAAGGTTCCACATTGCCGAATCAGTCAACCGTTCGATGATAATAAGTTGTAATCTCATAACAAGCCATTCTAAGGTTCCACATCACCGAATCGGTCAATCGTTCAATGATAATGAATTTTAATCTCATAAAAAGCTATTCTGAGGTTCCACATTGCCAAATTGGTCAACCGTTCACTGATAATGAGTTATAATCTCATAACAAGCTATTCTGAGGTTTCACATCGCCAAATCGGTCAACTATTTGATGATAATGAGCTGTAATCTCATAACAAGTTTTTCTGAGGTTCCACATCACTGAATCAGTCAATTGTTCAATGATAATGAGTTTTAATCTCATAACAAGCTATTCTGAGGTTCCACATTGCCAAATCGGTCAACCGTTCAATGATAATGAGTTATAATCTTATAACAAGCCATTCTGAGGTTCCACATTGCCAAATCGGTTAACTGTACATTGATAATGAGCTACAATCTTATAACAAGCCATTCTGAGGTTCCACCTCACCGAATTAGTCAACCGTTTGATGATAATGAGTTTTAATCTCATAACAAGCCATTATGAGGTTCCACATCATTGAATCGCTCAACCGTTTGATAATAATTAGTTGTAATCTCATAACAAGCCATTCTGAGGTTCCACATCGCCGAATCGATCAACCATACATTGATAATGAGCTGTAATCTCATAACAAGCCATTCTGAGGTTCCACATCACCAAATCGGTCAACTGTTTGATGATAATGAGTTGTAATCTCATAACAAGCTGTTCTAAGGTTCCACATCACCAAATCAATCAACCGTTCACTGATAATGAGTTGCAATCTCATAACAACCTGTTCTGAGATTCCACATCACCAAATCGGTCAACCATTCGATCATAATGAGCTTTAATCTCATAACAAGCTATTCTGAGGTTCCACATCACCGAATCAGTCAACCCTTTGATGATAATGAGTTGTAATCTCATAACAAGTTGTTCCAAGGTTCTACATCACCAAATCGGTCAACCATTTGATGATAATGAGTTGTAATCTCATAACAAGCCATTCTGAGGTTCCACATTGCCGAATTGGTCAACCGTTCACTGATAATGAGTTGCAATCTCATAATAAGCTATTCTAAGGTTCCACATCGCTGAATTGGTCAACCGTTCGATGATAATGAGTTGCAATCTCATAACAAGCTATTTTGAGATTCCACATCGCCGAATCGATCAACCGTTCGATGATAATGAGTTACAATCTCATAACAAGCCATTCTGAGGTTCTGCATCACTGAATCGGTCAACCGTTCGATGATAATGAGTTGCAATCTCATAACAAGCTATTTTGAGGTTCCACATCGCCGAATCGGTCAACCATTTGATGATAATGAGCTGCAATCTCATAACAAGCTATTCTAAGGTTCCACATCAGCAAATCGATCAACCGTTCGATGATAATGAGTTATAATCTCATAACAAGCCATTTTGAGGTTCCACATTGTTGAATCGGTCAACCATTTGATGATAATGAGTTGCAATCTCATAACAAGCTATTCTGAGGTTCCACATCGCCGAATGGGTGAACCATTTGATGATAATGACTTGTAATCTTATAACAAGCCATTTTGAGGTTCCACATCGCCGAATCAGTCAATTGTTTGATGATAATGAGTTACAATCTCATAACAAGCCATTCTGAGGTTCCACATCATCGAATCGATCAACCGTTTGATGATAATGAGTTGTAATCTCATAACAAGCCATTCTGAGGTTCCACATCGCCGAATCGGTCAACTGTTTGATGATGATGAGCTACAATCTCATAACAAGCTGTTCTAAGGTTCCACATCGCTGAATCGGTCAACCATTTGATGATAATGAGCTACAATCTCATAACAAGCTATTCTAAGGTTCCACATCGCCGAATCGGTCAACTGTACATTGATAATGAGCTGCAATCTCATAAAAAGCCATTCTGAGGTTCCACATTGCCGAATCGGTCAACCGTTCAATGATAATGAGTTTTAATCTCATAACAAGCTATTCTAAGGTTCCACATCGCCGAATCGGTCAACCGTTTGATGATAATGAGTTGTAATATCATAACAAGCCATTCTGAGGTTCCACATTGCTGAATCAGTCAACTGTTTGCTGATAATGAGTTGCAATCTCATAACAAGCTATTTTGAGGTTCCACATCTCCAAATCAGTCAACCATTCAATGATAATGAGCTGCAATCTCATGACAAGTTGTTTTGAGGTTGCACATTGCCGAATCGGTCAACCATTCAATGATAATGAGCTGCAATCTTATAACAAGCTATTCTGAGGTTCCACATCGCCAAATCGGTCAAGCATTTGATGATAATGAGTTGTAATCTCATAACAAGCCGTTCTAAGGTTCAACATCGCCGAATCGGTCAACCATTCAATGATAATGAGGTTCAATCTCATAACAAGCCATTCTGAGGTTCCACATAGCCGAATCGGTCAACCATTTGATGATAATGAGCTACAATCTCATAACAAACTGTTTTGAGGTTCCACATCACCAAATTAGTCAATGGTTTGATTCTAATGAGTTGTAATCTCATAACAAGTCATTCTAAGGTTCCACATCACTGAATCGGTCAACCATTCAATTATAATGACCTACAATCTCATAACAAGCTATTTTGAGGTTCCACATCGCCGAATCGGCCAAGCATTCGATGATAATGAGCTATAATCTCATAATAAGTTGTTTTGAGGTTCCACATCGCCGAATCGGTCAACCGTTTGATGATAATGAGTTGTAATCTCATAACAAGCCATTCTGAAGTTCCACATCACCTTATCAGTCAACCGTTCGATGATAATGAGTTACAATCTCATAATAAGCCATTCTGAGGTTCCACATCACCGAATCGGTCAACCATTCAATGATAATGAGCTACAATCTCATAACAAGCTATTCTGATGTTACACATCACCAAATCAGTCAATGGTTCGATGATAATGAGTTGTAATCTCATAACACATCATTCTGAGGTTCCACATTGCTGAATCAGTTAACCATTGGATGATAATGAGTTGTAATCTCATAACAAGCCATTCTGAGGTTGCACATCGCCAAATCAGTAAATTGTTTGATGGTAATGAGCTATAATCTCATAACAAGCTGTTCTGAGGTTCCACAACACTGAATTGGTCAACCATTCGATGATAATGAGATGCAATCTAATAACAAGCTATTTTGAGGTTCCATATCACCGAATCGGTCAACCATTCGATGATAATGAGTTGTAATGTCATAACAAGTTGTTCTGAGGTTCCACATCACCGAATCGGTCAACCGTTCACTGATAATGAGCTGTAATCTCATAACAAGCCATTTTGAGGTTCCACATTGCCGAATCGGTCAACCGTTCAATGATAATGAGCTACAATCTCATAACAAGCTGTTCTAAGGTTCCACATTGCCAAATCGGTCAACCATACATTGATAATGAGCTGCAATCTCATAAGAAGCCATTCTAAGGTTCCACATCGCTGAATCGGTCAACCGTTGGATGATAATGAGCTGTAATCTAATAACAAGCAATTCTGAGGTTCCACATCACCGAATTGGTCAACTGTACATTGATAATGAGCTATAATCTCATAACAAGCCGTTCTGAGGTGCCACATCACCGAATCGGTCAATCGTTTGATGATAATGAGTTGTAATCTCATAACAAGCCATTCTGAGGTTCCACATCGCTGAATCGGTCAACCGTTCGATGATAATGAGTTGTAATCTCATAACAAGCCATTCTAATGGTCCACATAGCCAAATCGGTCAATTGTTTGATGATAATGAGTTGTAATCTCATAAGAAGCCATTCTGAGGTTCCACATCATTGAATCGGTCAACCGTTTGATGATAATGAGCTGCAATCTCATAAAAAGCTATTTTGAGGTTTCGCATCAGCAAATCGGACAACCGTTCGATGATAATGAGTTGTAATCTCATAACAATCTATTCTGAGGTTCCACATCACCGAATCGGTCAATCATTTGATGATAATGAGTTGCATCTCATAACAAGCCGTTCTGAGGTTCCACATCACCGAGTCGGTCAACCGTTTGATGATAATGAGCTACAATCTCATAACAAGCTATTCTGAGGTTACACATCACCAAATCAGTCAACAATTTGATGATAATGAGTTGTAATCTCATAACAAGTCATTCTGAGGTTCCACATCACTGAATCGATCAACCATCGGATGATAATGAGTTGCAATCTCATAACAATCCATTCTGAGGTTCGACATCACCAAATCAGTAAACTGTTTGATGGTAATGAGCTACAATCTCATAACAAGTTGTTCTGGGGTTCCACATCACCGAATCGGTCAATTGTTCGATGATAATGAGCTTCAATCTCATAACAAGCTATTTTGAGGTTCCACATCACCGAATCGGTCAACCGTTTGATGATAATGAGTTGTAATCTCATAACAAGTCATTCTTAGGTTCTACATCACCGAATCGATCAATCGTTTGATGATAATGAGTTGTAATCTCATAACAAGCCATTCTGAGGTTCCACATTGCCAAATCGGTCAATCATTCACTGATAATGAGTTGCAATCTCATAACAAGCTATTCTATGGTTCCACATTGCCAAATTGGTCAACCGTTTGATGATAATGAGTTGCAATCTCATAACAAGCTGTTTTGAGGTTCCACATTGCCGAATCAGTCAACCGTTTGATGATAATGAGTTTTTATCTCATAACAAGCTATTCTAAGGTTCCACATCGCCGAATCGGTCAGCCGTACAATGATAATGAGTTGTAATCTCATAAAAAGTTGTTCTGAGGTTCCACATCGCCGAATCGGTCAACCGTTCGATGATAATGAGTTGTAATCTCATAACAAGCCATTCTGAGGTTCCACATCACCGAATCGGTCAACTATTGGATGATAATGAGCTGCAATATCATAACAAGTTGTTTTTAGGTTCCACATCACCAAATCGGTCAACCATTTGATGATAATGAGCTGCAATCTCATAACAAGCTATTCTAAGGTTCCACATCACCAAATCGATCAACCATACATTGATAATGAGCTGCAATCTCATAACAAGCCATTCTGAGGTTCCACATTGTAGAATCGGTCAATCGTTCAATGATAATGAGTTGTAATCTCATAACAAGACATTCTGAGGTACCACATCACTAAATCGGTCAACCGTTCGATGATAATGAGTTGTAATCTCATAACAAGCCATTCTGAGGTTCCACATTGCTGAATCAGTCAACCGTTCACTGATAATGAGTTACAATCTCATAACAAGCAATTTTGAGGTTCCACATCGCTGAATCGGTCAACTATTCGATGATAATGAGCTACAATCTCATAACAAGTTGTTTTGAGGTTCCACATCATCGAATTGGTCAACCATTCGATGATAATGAGCAACAATCTCATAACAAGCTGGTCTGACATTCCACATCACTGAATTGGTCAATTGTTCGATGATAATGAGTTGTAATCTCATAGCAAGCCATTCTGAGGTTCCACATCGCCAAATCAGTCAACCGTTCAATGATAATGAGTTGCGATCTCATAACAAGCCGTTCTGAGGTTCCATATCGCTGAATCAGTCAACTGTTTGATGATAATGAGCTGCAATCTCATAACAAGCTATTTTGAGGTTCCACATCGCTGAATCAGTCAACGATTCGATGATAATGAGTTGTAATCTCATAAAAAGTCATTCTGAGGTTCCACATCGGTGAATCGGTCAACCATTCGATGATAATGAGCTGCAATCTCATAACAAGCTATTTTTAGGTTCCACATCGCTGAATCGGTGAACCATTTGATAATAATGAGCTGGAATCTCATAACAAGCTATTCTGAGGTTCCACATCGCCGAATCGGTCAACTGTTTGATGATAATGAGTTGTAATCTGATAACAAGCCTTTCTGAGGTTCCACATCGCCAAATTGGTCAACCATTCGATGATAATGAGTTGTAATATCATAACAAGCCATTCTGAGGTTCTACATCGCTAAATCAGTCAATTGTTCGATGATAATGAGTTGTAATCTCATAACAAGCCATTCTAAGGTTCCACATCACCGAATTGATCAACCATTCGATGACAATGAGTTGTAATCTCATAACAAGCTATTCTCAGGTTCCACATCGCCAAATCGATCACCCGTACATTGATAATGAGCTACAATCTTATAAGAAGCCATTTTGAGGTTTCACATCACCGAATCAGTCAACCATTCGATGATAATGAGTTGTAATCTCATAACAAGCCATTCTGAGGTTCCACATCACCGAATCAGTCAATCATTTGATGATAATGAGTTGTAATCTCATAACAAGCCGTTCTGAGGTTCCACATCGCCGAATCAGTTAACCATTCACTGATAATTAGTTATAATCTCATAACAAGCTCTTTTGAGGTTCCACATTGCTGAATCGGTCAATTGTTTGATGATAATGAGTTGTAATCTCATAACAAGCTGTTCTGAGGTTCCACATCACTGAATCGGTTAACCGTTCGATGATAATAAGTTGTAATCTCATAACAAGCAATTCTGAGTTTCCACATCACTGAATCAGTCAATTGTACATTGATAATGAGCTGCAATCTCATAACAAGTCGTTCTGAGGTTCCACATCGCCAAATCAGTCAATTATTTGATGAGAATGAGTTGTAATCTCATAACAAGCCATTCTGAGGTTCTACATTGCTGAATCAGTCAACCATTCGATGATAATGAGTTGTAATCTCATAACAAGCTATTCTAAGGTTCCACATTGCTGAATCGGTCAACCGTTTACTGATAATGAGTTGCAATCTCAAAACAAATTGTTCTAAGGTTCCACATTGCCGAATCGGTCAACCGTTTGATGATAATGAGCTCCAATCTCATAACAAGCTATTCTGAGGTTCCACATCGTCGAATCGGTCAATCATTCGATGATAATGAGTTGTAATCTCATGACAAGCCGTTCTAAGGTTCCACATCACCCAATTAGTCAACCGTTTGATGATAATGAGTTGTAATCTCATAACAGGCCATTCTAAGGTTTCACATTACTGAATCGGTCAACCGTTCACTGATAATGAGTTGCAATCTCATAACAAGCTGCTCTAATGTTCCACATCACTGAATTGGTCAACCATTCGATGATAATAAGTTGCAATCTCATAACAAGCTATTCTAAGGATCCACATTGCCGAATCGGTCAACCATTCGATAATAATAAGTTGTAATCTCATAACAAGCCGTTCTGAGGTTCCACATTCCCGAATCGGTTAACTATTCAATGATAATGAGTTGCAATCTCATAACAAGCCATTATGAGGTTCCACATCTCTGAATCGGTCAACGGTTCGATGATAATGAGTTGCAATCTCATAACAAGCTATTCTAAGGTTCCACATCACCGAATCGGTCAACCATTCGATGATAATGAGCTACAATCTCATAACAAGTTGTTATGAGGTTCCACACTGCCAAATCGGTCAACCGTTTGATGATAATGAGTTGTAATCTCATAACAAGCCATTTTGAGATTCCACATCACCGAATCGGTCAACCATTCGATGATAATGAGCTATAATCTCATAACAAGCTATTTTGAGGTTCCACATCGCCAAAATCGGTCAACCATTCGATGATAATGAGTTGTAATCTCATAACAAGTTGTTCTGAGGTTCCACATCGCTGAATCGGTCAACCATTCGATGATAATGAGTTATAATCTCATAACAAGCTATTCTTAGGTTCCACATTGCCAAATCGATCAACCAGTCGATGATAATAAGTTGTAATCTCATAACAAGTCGTTTTGAGGTTCCAAATCACCAATTGGTCAACCGTTTGATGATAATGAGCTGCAATCTCATAACAAGTTGTTCTAAGGTTCCACATCACCAAATTGGTCAACTGTTTGATGATAATGAGCTGCAATCTCATAACAAGTTATTCTGAGGTTCCACATCGCTGAATCGGTCAACTGTACATTGATAATGAGCTGCAATCTCATAACAAGCTATTCTGAGGTTCCACATCACCGAATCAGTCAACCATTTGATGATAATGAGCTGTAATCTCATAACAAGCCATTGTAAGGTTCCACATCGCCGAATGGGTCAACCATTCAATGATAATGAGTTACAATCTCATAAAAAGCCATTCTGACGTTCCACATCGCCGAATGGGTAAACCTTAGATGATAATGAGCTGCAATCTCATAACAAGCTGTTCTAAGATTTCACATCACCAAATAAGTCAATGGTTTGATGATAATGAGTTGTAATCTCATAACAAGTCATTTTGAGGTTCCACATCATTGAATCGGTCAACCATTCCATGATAATGAGCTGCAATCTCATAACAAGCTATTTTGAGGTTCTACATCGTCAAATCGCTCAACCATTCGATGATAATGAGCTACAATCTCGTAACAAGCTGTTCTGAGGTTCCACATTGCCGAATTGGTCAACTGTTCGATGATAATGAGTTGTAATCTCATAACAAGCCATTTTGAGGTTCCACATCACCGAATTGGTCAACCATTCGATGATAATGAGTTGCAATCTCATAACAAGCCATTCTGAGGTTCCACATCACCGAATTGGTCAACCATTTGATGATAATGAGCTGCAATCTCATAAAAAGCTATTCTAAGTTTCCAAATCACCGAATCAGTGAATAGTTTGATGATAATGAGTTGTAATCTCATAAGAAGTCATTCTGAGGTTCCACATCGCTGAATCGGTCAACCATTCGATGATAATGAGTTACAATCTCATAACAAGTCGTTCCAAGGTTCCACATCGTCAAATCAGTAAACTGTTTGATGCTAATGAGCTGCAATCTCATAACAAGCTGTTTTGAGGTTTCACATCGTTGAATCGGTCAACCATTCGATGATAATGAGCTGTAATCTCATAACAAGCTATTCTGAGGTTCCACATCACCGAATCGGTTAACCATTTGATGATAATGAGTTGTAATCTCATAACAAGCTCTTCTGAGGTTCCACATTACTGAATCGGTCAACCATTCACTGATAATGAGCTGTAATCTCATAACAAGCCATTCTGAGGTTCCACATCGCCGAATCAGTCAACCATTCAATGATAATGAGTTGCAATCTCATAACAAGCTGATCTAAGGTTCCACATTGCTGAATCAGTCAATTGTACATTGATATTGAGCTGCAATCTCATAATAACCCATTCTGAGGTTCCACATCACTGAATCGGTCAACTGTTTGATGATAATGAGCTATAATTTGATAACAAGCCATTATGAGGTTCCACATCGCCGAATTGGTCAACTGTACTTTGATAATGAGCTATAATCTCATAAAAAGCTATTCTGAGGTTCCACATCACCGAATCAGTCAATTGTTCGATCATAATGAGTTGTAATCTCATAACAAGCCATTCTAAGGTTCCACATTGCTGAATCGGTCAACCGTTTGATGATAATGAGTTCTAATCTCATAACAAGCCATTCTAATTTTCCACATCACCAAATCGGTCAACCATTTGATGATAATGAGTTGTAATCTCATAACAAGCTATTTTGAGGTTCCACATCGCTGAATTAGTCAACCGTTTGATGATAATGAGCTACAATCTCATAACAAGCTGTTCTAAGGTTCCACATCGCCAAATCGGTCAACCGTTTGATGATAATGAGTTGTAATCTCATAACAAGCCATTCTGAAGTTCCACATCGCCGAATCGATCAACCGTTTGATGATAATGAGTTGTAATCTCACAATAAGCCATTCTGAAGTTCCACATCGCTGAATCGATCAATCATTCACTGATAATGAGTTGCAATCTCATAACAAGCTATTCTAAGGTTCCACATCACCGAATCGATCAACCGTTTGATGATAATGAGCTGTAATCTCATAACAAGCTATTCTAAGGTTCCACATCACTGAATCGGTCAACCGTTAAATGATAATGAGTTGTAATCTCATAACAAGCCATTTTGAGGTTCCACATCACTGAATCAGTCAACTATTCGATGATAATGAGTTGCAATCTCATAACAAGCCATTCTAAGGTTCCACATCGCTGAATCGGTCAACACTACATTGATAATGAGCTGTAATCTCATAACAAGCCATTCTAAGGTTCCACATCACTGAATTGGTCAACTATTCAATGATAATGAGTTGTATTCTTATAACAAGCCATTCTAAGGTTCCACATCGCCGAATCGGTCAACCGTTCGATGATAATGAGATATAATCTCATAACAAGCCGTTATGAGGTTCCATATCACCAAATCAGTCAACCATTCGCTGATAATGAGTTGCAATCTCATAACAAGCTATTCTGAGGTTCCACATTGTCAAATCGGTCAACCATTTCATGATAATGAGTTGCAATCTCATAACAAGCCATTCTGAGGTTCCATATCGCCGAATCGGTCAACCATACATTGATAATGAGCTACAATCTCATAACAAGCCGTTCTGAGGTTCCACATCACCGAATCGGTCAACCATTCGATGATAATGAGTTGTAATCTCATAAGAAGCCATTCTGAGGTTCCACATCGCTGAATCATTCAATCGTTTGATGATAATGAGTTGTAATCTCATAATAAGCCGTTCTGAGGTTCCACATCACCGAATCGGTCAACCGTTACTAATAATGAGTTACAATCTCATAACAAGCTATTCTAAGGTTCCACATCGCCGAATCCATCAACCATTTGATTATAATGAGTTGTAATCTCATAACAAGCCATTCTAAGGTTCCACATCACCGAATCGGTCAACCGTTCGATGATAATGAGTTGCAATCGCATAACAAGCCATTTTGAGGTTCAAAATCACCTCATAGGTCAACCATTCAATGATAATGAGTTGCAATTTCATAACAGGCTATTCTGAGGTTCCACATCACTGAGTTGGTCAACTATTCGATGATAATGAGCTACAATCTCATAACAAGCTGTTCTGAGGTTCCACATCGCCAAATCAGTCAATTATTTGATGATAATGAGTTGTAATCTCATAACAAGCTATTTTGAGGTTCCACATCACTAAATCGATCAACCATTCGATGATAATGAGTCACAATCTCATAACAAGCGATTCTGAGGATCCACATTGCCGAATCAGTCAACCATTTGATGATGATGAGTTGCAATCTCATAACAAGCTATTCTGAGGTTCCACATCGCCAAATCGGTCAACTGTTTGATGATAATGAGTTACAATCTCATAACAAGCCGTTCTAATGTTCCACATCACCGAATTGGTCAACCATACAATTATAATGAGCTATAATCTCATAACAAGCCATTCTAAGGTTCCACATCACTGAATCAGTCAACTATTCAATGATAATGAGTTTTAATCTCATAACAAGCTGTTCTAAGGTTCCACATCACCGAATTGGTCAACTGTTCGATAATAATGAGTTGTAATCTCATAACAAGCCGTTCTGAGGTTCCACATTGCTGAATCAGTCAACCGTTCACTGATAATGAGTTGCAATCTCATAACACGTTGTTCTGAGGTTCCACATCACTCAATCGGTCAACCATTTGATGATAATGAGCTGCAATCTCAAAACAAGCTATTCTGAGGTTCCACATCGCTGAATCGGTCAACCATTTAATGATAATGAGTTGTAATCTCATAACAAGTCATTCTAAGGTTCCACATCGCCGAATCGGTCAACCGTTCAATGATAATAAGTTGTAATCTCATATCAAGCCATTCTAAGGTTCCATGTCACTGAATCGATCAACCGTTTGATGATAATGAGTTGTAATCTCATAATAAGCTATTCTGAGGTTCCACATTGCTGAATCGGTCAACCGTTCACTGATAATGAGTTGCAATCTCATAACAAGCTATTTTGAGGTTCCACATCACTGAATCGGTCAACCATTCGATGATAATGAGCTGCAATCTCATAAAAAGCTATTCTAAGGTTCCACATCGCCGAATCGGTCAACCGTTCGATGATAATGAGTTATAATCTCATAATAAGCTATTCTGAGGTTTCACATTGCCAAATTGGTCAACCATTCGATGATAATGAGTTGCAATCTCATAACAAGCCCTTCTGAGGTTTCACATCGCCGAATCAGTCAACCATTCGATGATAATGAGCTGCAATATCATAACAAGCTATTCTAAGGTTCCACATCACCAAATCAGTCAACGGTTCGATGATAATGAGTTGTAATCTCATAAAAAGCTATTCTGAGGTTCCACATCGCTGAATCGGTCAACCATTCGATGATAATAAGTTGCAATCTCATAACAAGCCGTTCTAATGTTCCACGTCGCTAAATTAGTAAACTATTTGATGATAATGAGTTGCAATCTCATAACAAGTTGTTCTGAGGTTCCACATTGCCGAATCGGTCAACCGTTTGATGATAATGAGCTGCAATCTCATAATAAGCTATTTTGAGGTTCCACATTACCGAATCGGTCAACCATTAGATGATAATGAGTTATAATCTCATAACAAGCCATTCTGAGGTTCCACATCACCGAATCGGTCAACCATTCACTGATAATGAGCTGTAATCTCATAACAAGCCGTTCTGAGGTTCCACATCGCCAAATCAATCAACCGTTTGATGATAATGAGCTACAATCTCATAACAATCTATTTTGAGGTTCCACATCACTGAATCGGTCAACCATTTAATGATAATGGGTTGTAATCTCATAACAAGCCATTCTGAGGTTCCACATCGCTGAATCGGTCAACCGTACATTGATAATGAGTTGTAATATCATAAAAAGTTGTTCTGAGGTTCCACATCACCGAATTAGTCAACCGTACATTGATAATGAGCTCCAATCTCATAACAAGCTATTCTGAGGTTCCACATCACCGAATCGGTCAACCGTTTGATGATAATGAGCTACAATCTCATAACAAGCTATTATGAGGTTCCACATCGCTGAATTGGTCAAACGTTCAATGATAATGAGTTGTAATCTCATAACAAGCCATTCTGAGTTTTCACATTGCCAAATCGGTCAACCATTCACTGATAATGAGTTGCAATCTCATAACAAGTCATTCTAAGGTTCCACATCACTGAATAGGTCAACCGTTCATTGATAATGAGTTGCAATCTCATAAAAATCTATTCTGAGGTTCCACATCACCGAATCGGTCAACCGTTCGATGATAATGAGCTACAATCTCATAACAAGCCATTCTGAGGTTCCACATCACCAAATCAGTCAACCGTTCAATGATAATGAGTTGTAATCTCATAACAAGCCATTCTAAGGTTCTATACCACTGAATTGGTCAACCATTTGATGATAATGAGTTATAATCTCATAACAAGCCATTCTGAGGTTCCACATCGTTGAATCGGTGAACCGTTCACTGATAATGAGTTGCAATCTCATAACAAGCTATTCTGAGGTTCAACATCACCAAATCGCTCAACCGTTCGATGATAATGAGCTTCAATCTCATAACAAGCTATTCTGAGGTTCCAAATCACCGAATGGTCAACCGTTCGATGATAATGAGTTGTAATCTCATAACAAGCCATTCTAAGGTTCCACATCACCGAATCGATCAATCATTTGATGATAATGAGTTGTAATCTCATAACAAGTTATTCTGAGGTTCCACATTGCCGAATCGGTCAATCATTTGCTGATAATGAGTTGCAATCTCATAACAAGCTGTTCTAAGGTTCCACATTGCCGAATTGGTCAACCATTCGATGATAATGAGTTGCAATCTCATAACAAGCTGTTCTAAGGTTTCAGATTGCCCAATCAGTCAACCATTTGATGATAATGAGTTGTAATCTCATAACAAGCCATTCGGAGGTTCCACATCACTGAATCGGTCAACCTTTTGATGATAATGAGCTGCAATCTCATAACAAGCTATTCTAAGGTTCCACATTGCCGAATCGGTCAACCGTTCGATGATAATAAGCTGTAATCTCATAACAAGCTATTTTGAGGTTCCACATCATCGAATCGGTCAACCGTTCGCCGATAATGAGTTGTAATCTTATAACAACCCATTTTGAGGTTCCACATCATAGAATCGGTCAACCATTCGATGATAATGAGTTGCAATCTCATAACAAGCTGTTCAGCGGTTCCACATCACCGAATCAGTCAACCATTTGATGATAATGAGTTGTAATCTCATAACAAGCCATTCTGAAGTTCCACATCACCGAATTGGTCAACCTTTCGATGATAATGAGTTGCAATCTCATAACAAGCGGTTCTGAGGTTCCACATCGCCGAATCGGTCAACCGTTCAATGATAATGAGCTACAATCTCATAACAAGCTATTCTGAGGTTCCACATCACCGAATCAGTCAACTATTTGATGATAATGAGTTGCAATCTCATAACAAGCTGTTCTGAGGTTCCACATCGCTGAATCGGTCAACCATACATTGATAATGAGTTGCAATCTCATAACAAGCCGTTCTGAGGTTCCACATCACTGAATCAGATAATCATTTGATGATAATGAGTTGTAATCTCATAACAAGCCGTTCTAAGGTTCCACATCGCCAAATCGGTCAACCATTCGATGATAATGAGTTTTAATCTCATAACAAGCCATTCTGAGGTTCCACATTACTGAATTAGTCAATTGTTCACTGATAATGAGTTGCAATCTCATAACAAGCTATTTTGAGGTTCCACATCGCCGAATCGGTCAACCATTCGATGATAATGAGCTGTAATCTCATAACAAGTTGTTTTGAGGTTCCACATCGTCGAATCGGTCAACCATTCGATGATAATGAGATGCAATCTCTTAACAAGCTATTCTAAGGTTCCACATCGCTGAATCGGTCAACTGTTCGATGATAATGAGTTGTAATCTCATAACAAGTCATTCTGAGGTTCGACATTGCCGAATCAATCAACCGTTCGATGATAATGAGTTGCAATCTCATAACAATCCATTTTGAGGTTCCACATCACTGAATCGGTCAACTGTTTGATGATAATGAGCCGTAACCTCATAACAAGCTGTTCTGAGGTTCCACATCACCGAATCAGTCAAGGGCTCAATGATAATGAGTTGTAATCTCATAACAAGTCATTCTGAGGTTCCACATCACTGAATCGGTCAACCATTCGATGATAATGAGCTGCAATCTCATAACAACCTATTTTGAAGTTCCACATCACTGAATCGGTCAACCATTCGATGATAATGAGCTACAATCTCATAAGAAGCTGTTCTGAGGTTCCATATCACTGAATCAGTCAACCATTCGATGATAATGAGTTTTAATCTCATAACAACCCATTCTAAGGTTCCACATCATAGAATTGGTCAACCATTTGATGATAATGAGCTGCAATCTCATAACAAGCTATTTTGAGGTTCCACATCACTAAATCAGTCAATGATTCGATGATAATGAGTCGTAATCTTATAACAAGTCATTTTGAGGTTCCACATCACTGAATCGGTCAACCATTCGATGATAATGAGTTGCAATCTCATAACAAGCCATTCTGAGGTTCCACATCACCAAATTGGTCAACCCTTCGATGATAATGAGTTGTAATCTCATAACAAGTAGTTCTGAGGTTCCACATCGCTGAATCTGTCAACCGTTCGCTGATAATGAGCTGTAATCTCATAACAAGCCACTCTGAGGTTCCACATCACAGAATCAGTCAACCGTTTGATGATAATGAGCTATAATCTCATAACAAGCTATTCTGAGGTTCCACATCGTCGAGTTGGTCAACCGTTCGATGATAATGAGTTGTAATCTCATAACAAGCTGTTCTGAAGTTCCACATTGCCGAATCGGTTAACTGTACATTGATAAAGAGTTGTAATCTCATAACAAGTTGTTCTAAGGTTCCATATCACCGAATCGGTCATCTGTGCATTGATAATGAGCTGTAATCTCATAACAAGCTGTTCTGAGGTTTCACATTGCAAAATTGGTCAACCGTTCGATGATAATGAGCTGCAATATCATAACAAGCCATTCTGAGGTTCCACATCGCCGAATTGATCAACCGTACATTGATAATGAGATGTAATCTCATAACAGGCCATTCTGAGGTTTCACATCGCCGAATCCATCAATCATTCAATGATAATGAGTTGTAATCTCATAACAAGCCGTTCTGAGGTTCCACATCGCTTAATTGGTCAACCCTTCAATGATAATGAGTTGTAATCTCATAACAAGCCGTTCTGAGGTTCCACATCACCGAATTGGTCAACCATTCGATGATAATGAGTTGTAATCTGATAACAAGCCATTCTAAGGTTCCACATCACCGAATCAGTCAACCGTTCGATGATAATGAGTTGTAATCTCATAACAAGCTGCTCTGAGGTTCCACATCACTGAATCAGTCAACCGTTCACTAATAATGAGTTGCAATCTTGTAACAAGCTATTCTGAGGTTCCACATCGCCAAATCGGTCAACCGTTCGATGATAATGAGCTGCAATCTCATAACAAGTGGTTTTGAGGTTCCACATCGCCGAATCGATCAACCATTCGATGATAATGATTTGTAATCTCATAACAAGCCGTTCTGAGGTTCCACATCGCTGAATCAGTCAACTGTTTTCTGATAATGAGTTGCAATCTCATAACAATTTATTCTGAGGTTCCACATCGCCGAATCGATCAACCATTCGATGATAATGAGCTGCAATCTCATAATAAGCTGCAATCTCATAACAAGCTGTTCTGAGGTTCCACATCACCAAATTTGTCAACCGTTCAATGATAATGAGTTGTAATCTCATAACAAGCCATTTTGAGGTTCCACTTCACCGAATTAGTCAACTGTTTGATGATAATGAGTTGCAATCTGATAACAAGCCATTCTGAGGTTCCACATTGTCGAATCGGTCAAGCATACATTGATAATGAGCTGCAATCTCATAACAAGCTATTCTGAGGTTCAACATCGCCGAATCGGTCAAACATTCGATGATAATGAGTTGTAATCTCATAACAAGCCATTCTGAGGTTCCACATCACTGAATAAGTCAACCGTTCGCTGATAATGAGTTACAATCTCATAAAATACTATTTTGAGGTTCCACATCACCGAATCGGTCAACCGTTCGATGATAATGAGTTGCAATCTCATAACAAGCCCTTCTAAGGTTCCACATCGCCAAATCAGTCAACCGTTTGATGATAATGAGTTGTAATCTCATAATAAGCCATTCTGAGGTTCCATATCGCCAAATCGGTCAACCGTACATTGATAATGAGCTACAATTTCATAACAAGCCATTCTGAGGTTCCACATCCCCGAATCGGTCAACCGTTCGATGATAATGAGTTGTAATGTCATAATAAGCCATTTTGAGGTTTCACATCACCGAATCGGTCAACCATGTGATGATAATGAGTTGCAATCTCATAACAAGCCATTCTGAGGTTCCACATCGCTGAATCGGTCAACCATTCAATGATAATGACCTGTAATCTCATAACAAGCTGTTCTGAGGTTCCACATTGCTGAATCAGTCAACTGTTCAATGATAATGAGTTATAATCTCATAACAAGCTATTCTGAGGTTCCAGATCACTGAATCGGTCAACTGTTTGATGATAATGAGTTGCAATCTCATAATAAGCTATTCTAAGGTTCCACATCGCTAAATCGGTCAATGGTTTGATGATAATAAGTTGTAATCTCATAACAAGCCATTCTGAGGTTCCACATCGCCGAATCGTTCAATCATACATTGATAATGAGCTGTAATTTCATAACAAGCTATTTTGAGGTTCCACATCGCCAAATCGGTCAACCATTCAATGATAATGAGTTGTAATCTCATAACAAGCCATTCTGAGGTTCCACATTGCCGAATCAGTCAACCGTTTGATGATAATGAGTTTTAATCTCATAACAAGCCGTTCTGAGGTTCCACATTACAGAATAGGTCAACCGTTTGCTGATAATGAGTTGCAATCTTATAACAAGCCGTTCAGAGGTTCGACATCACTGAATCGGTCAACCGTTTGATGATAATGAGCTGCAATCTCATAGCAAGCTATTCTGAGGTTCCACATCACCAAATTGGTCAACCGTTTGATGATAATGAGTTGTAATCTCATAACAAGCCATTCTAAGGTTCTACATGACCAAATCGGTCAACCATTTGATGATAATGAGTTGCAATCTCATAACAAGTTGTTCTGAGGTTCCACATCGCCGAATCGGTCAATCATTTAATGATAATGAGCTACAATCTCATATCAAGCTATTCTGAGGTTTCACATCACTAAATCGGTCAACCATTTGTTGATAATGAGTTATAATCTCATAACAAGTCATTCTGAGGTTCCACATTGCTGAATCGGTCAATCGTTTGATGATAATGAGTTACAATCTCATAACAAGTTGTTCTGAGGTTCCACATAGCCAAATTGGTAAACCGTTCGATGATAATGAGCTACAATCTCATAAAAAGCTATTCTGAGGTTCCACACTGCCGAATCTGTCAACCGTTCGATGATAATGAGCTGCAATCTCATAACAAGTGGTTTTGAGGTTCCACATCGCCCAATCGATCAACCATTCGATGATAATGAGTTGTAATCTCATAACAAGCCGTTCTGAGGTTCCACATTGCTAAATCGGTCAATCATTCACTGATAATGAGCTACAATCTCATAACAAGCCATTTTGAGGTTCCACATCGCCAAATTGGTCAACCGTTTGATGATAATGAGCTACAATCTCATAATAAGGTGATCTAAGGTTCCAAATCGCTGAATCAGTCAACCATTCAATGATAATGAGTTGCAATCTCATAACAAGATATTCTGAGGTTCCACATCGCCGAATTAGTTAACCATTTGATGATAACGAGTTGTAATCTCATAACAAGCTATTCTGAGGTTTCACATCGCAGAATCGGTCAACCGTTCGATGATAATGAGTTGTAATCTCATAACAAGCTATTCTGAGGTTCCACATCGCTGAATCGGTCAACCTTTCACTGATAATGAGTTGCAATCTCATAACAAGCTGTTCTAAGGTTCCACATCGCTGAATCGGTCAAGCATTCGATGATAATGAGCTGCAATCCCATAACAAGCTATTTTGAGGTTCCACATCATGGAATTGGTCAACCATTCAATGATAATGAGTTTTAATCTCATAACAAGCCATTCTGAGGTTTGACATCACCGAATCAGTCAATTGTTTGATGATAATGAGTTGCAATCTCATAACAAGCCATTCTGAGGTTCCACATCGCCGAATCGGTCAACCATTTGATGATAATGAGCTACAATTTCATAACAAGCTATTCTAAGGTTCCACATTGCCGAATCAGTCAACCGTTTGATGATAATGAGCTGCAATCTTATAATAAGCTATTCTAAGGTTCCACATCATTGAATTGGTCAACCATTCAATGATAATGAGTTGTAATCTCATAACAAGCCATTCTGAGGTTCCACATCACTGAATCAGTCAACTGTTTGATGATAATAAGCTACAATCTCATAACAAGCTATTCTGAGGTTCCACATCCCTGAATTGGTCAACCATTCAATGATAATGAGTTGTAATCTCATAACAAGCTGTTCTAAGGTTTCACATCACCGAATCATTCAACCGTTTGATGATAATGAGTTGTAATCTCATAACAAGTTGTTTTGAGGTTCCACATTGTTGAATCAGTCAACCATTCGATGATAATGAGCTGCAGTCTCATAACAAGCTATTTTGAGGTTTCACATCACCGAATCAGTCAACTGTTCGATGATAATGAGCTGCAATCTCATAACAAGCTTTTCTGAGGTTCCACATCACCAAATCAATCAACCGTTTGATGATAATAAGTTGTAATCTCATAACAAGCCGTTCTAAGGTTCTACATTGCTGAATCGGTCAACCGTTTGATAGTAATGAGTTGTAATCTCATAACAAGCCATTCTGAGGTTCCACATCACTGAATCGGTCAATCATTCGATGATAATAAGTTGTAATCTTATAACAAGCCATTTTGATGTTCCACATTGCCAAATCGGTCAACCGTTTGCTAATAATGAGTAACAATCTCATAACTAGCTGTTTTGAGGTTCCACATCGCCGAATCGGTCAACTATTCGATGATAATGAGTTACAATCTCATAACAAGCTATTCTGAGGTTCCACATCACCGAATCGGTCAACCGTTTGATGATAATGAGTTGTAATCTCATAACAAGCCATTTTGAGGTTCCACATCACTGAATCGATCAACCATACATTGATAATGAGCTCTAATCTTATAACAAGCTGTTTTGAGGTTCCACATCACCAAATCGGTCAATCATTTGATGATAATGAGTTGTAATCTTATAATAAGCCATTCTGAGGTTCCATATTGCCGAATCGGTCAACCATTCACTGATATTGAGTTGCAATCTCATAACAAGCTATTCTAAGGTTCCACATCACCAAATCACTCAACCTTTCAAAGATAATGAGCTACAATCTCATAACAAGCTGTTCTGAGGTTCCACATCGCCGAATCGGTCAACCATTTGATGATAATGAGTTGTAATCTCATAAAAATCTATTCTGAGGTTCCACATTACTGAATCGGTCAACCATTTGATGATAATGAGTTGTAATCTCACAATAAGCCATTCTAATGTTCCGCATTGCTGTATCAGTCAACCGTTCGCTGATAATGAGTTACAATCTCATAACAAGCTATTCTGAGGTTCCACATCACCGAATCGGTCAACCATTTGATGATAATGAGTTACAATCTCATAACAAGCCATTCTGAGGTTCCATGTCACCAAATCGGTCAACCGTTTGATGATAATGAGCTGCAATCTCATAACAACTGGTTCTGAGGTTCCACATCGCCGAATTGGTCAACCATTTGATGATAATGAGCTGTAATCTCATAACAAGCTATTTTGAGGTTCCACATCACTGAATCGGTCAACCGTTTGATGATAATGAGTTGTAATCTCATAACAAGCCATTGTGAGGTTCCACATCACTGAATCGGTCAACCGTTCGATGATAATGAGCTGCAATCTCATAAGAAGTTGTTCTCAGGTTCCACATCACCGAATCAGTCAACCATTTGATGATAATGAGTTTTAATCTCATAACAAGCCATTTTGAGGTTCCACATCGCTGAATTAGTCAATTATTCGATGATAATGAGTTGCAATCTCATAACGAGCCGTTCTGAGGTTCCACATTGCCAAATTAGTCAACCATTCGATGATAATGAGCTGTAATCTCATAACAAGCTGTTCTGAGGTTCCAAATTGCCGAATCGGTCAACCATTCAATGATAATGAGCTACAATCTCATAAAAAGTTGTTCTGAGGTTCCACATTGCCGAATCAGTCAACCGTTCGATGATAATGAGATGCAATCTCATACCAAGCTATTCTGAGGTTGCACATCACCGAATCAGTCAACCGTTCGATGATAATGAGTTGTAATCTTATAACAAGCCATTCTAAGGTTTCACATCACCAAATTGGTCAACCGTTCGATGATAATGAACTGTAATCTCATAACAAGCTATTCTGAGGTTCCACATCGCCGAATCAGTCAACCGTTCGATGATAATGAGTTGTAATCTCAAAATAAGCCATTTTGAGGTTCCACATCACCAAATAGGTCAACCATTCGATGATAATAAGTTGCAATCTCATAATAAGCCATTCTGAGGTTCCACATCGCCGAATCTGTCAACCATTCGATGATAATGAGCTGCAATCTCATAATAATCTGTTCTGAGGTTCCACATCGCCGAATCGATCAACCGTTCGATGATAATTAGTTGTAATCTCATTAAAAGCCATTTTGAGTTTCCACATCGCCGAATCAATCAACCATTCGATGATAATGAGTTACAATCTCATAACAAGCCATTTTGTGGTTTCACATCGCCAAATCGGTCAACCATTGGATGATTATGAGCTCCAATCTCATAACAAGTTGTTCTAAGGTTCCACATCACCAAATCGGTCAACCGTTTGGTGATAGTAAGCTGTAATCTCATAATATGCTATTCTGAGGTTCCACATCACCAAATCGGTCAACCGTTCGATGATAATGAGTTGTAATCTCATAACAAGCCGTTCTGAGGTTCCACATCGATGAATCGGTCAACCATTTGCTAATAATGACCTGCAATCTCATAACAATCCATTCTGAGGTTCCACATCATTGAATCAGTTACCCGTTCAATGATAATAAGCTACAATCGCATAACAAGCTATTTTGAGGTTCCACATCGCTGAATCGGTCAACCGTTTGATGATAATGAGTTGTAATCTCATAACAAGCTATTCTAAGGTTCCACATCACTGAATCGTTGAACCGTTCAATGATAATGTGTTGTAATCTCATAACAAGCCATTTTGAGGTTCCACATCGCTGAATCGGTCAAACATTCGATGATAATGAATTGTAATCTCATAACAAGCCATTCTGAGGTTCTACATCGCTGAATCGGTCAACCGTTCGATGATAATGAGTTGCAATCTCATAACAAGCTGTTCTGAGGTTCCACATTACCAAATCGGTCAACTGTTCAATGATAATGAGCTGTAATCTCATAACAAGCTATTCTGAGGTTTGACATCACCGAATCAGTCAACCATTTAATGATAATGAGTTATAATCTCATAATAAGCTGTACTGAGGTTCCACATTGCTGAATCGGTTAACCATTTGATGATAATGAGTTGTAATATCATAACAAGCCATTCTAAGGTTCCACATCGCTGAATTGGTCAACTGTTCACTGATAATGAGTTGCAATCTCATAACAAGCTATTCTAAGGTTCTACATTGCCAAATTGGTCAACCGTTCAATGATAATGAGCTGTCATCTCATAACAAGCCATTCTAAGGTTCCACATTGCCGAATCGGTCAACCGTTCGCTGATAATGAGTTGCAATCTCATAACAAGCTGTTCTGAGGTTCCACATCACTGAATCAGACAACCGTTCAATGATAATGAGCTACAATCTCATAACAAGCCATTCTAAGGTTTCACATTGCTGAATCGGTCAACCGTTCGATGATAATGAGTTGTAATCTCATAACAAGCCATTCTGAGGTTCCACATCACTGAATCAGTCAATCGTTCGATGATAATGAGTTGTAATATCATAACAAGCCCTTTTAAGGTTCAACATCACTGAATCGGTCAACTATTCGCTGATAATGAGTTGCAATCTCATAACAAGCTATTTTAAGGTTCCACATCGCCGAATCAGTCAACCTTTCAATGATAATGAGCTACAATCTTATAATAAGTTGTTCTGTGGTTCCACATTGCTGAATTGGTCAACCGTTCGATGATAATGAGCTACAATCTCATAACAAGCCATTCTTAGGTTCCACATCACTGAATTGGTCAACCGTTCGATGATAATGAGTTGCATTCTTATAACAAGCTATTATGAGGTTCCACATCACCGAATCGGTCAACCGTTCGATGATAGTGAGTTGCAATCTCATAGCAAACTGTTCTGAGGTTCCACATCGCCGAATCGATCAATCGTTCGATGATAATGAGCTGCAATCTCATAACAAGCTATTTTGAGGTACCACATCGCCAAATTGGTCAATTGTTTGATGATAATGAGCTGCAATCTCATAACAAGCTATTCTGAGGTTCCACATCGCTGAATCGGTCAACCATTCACTGATAATGAGTTGCAATCTCATAACAAGCCATTCTAAGGTTCCACATCACTGAATCGGTCAACTATTCGATGATAATGAGTTGTAATATCATAACAAGCCATTCTGAGGTTCCACATCACCAAATCGGTCAAGCATTCACTGATAATGAGTTACAATCTTGTAACAAGCTATTCATAGGTTCCACATCTCCGAATTGGTCAACTATTTGATGATAATAAGTTGCAATCTCATAACAAGCCATTTTGAGGTTCCACATTATCGAATCGGTCAACTGTTCAATGATAATGAGCTATAATCTCATAATAAGGTGTTCTAAGGTTCCACATCGCCGAATCGGTCAACCGTTCAATGATAATGAGTTGTAATCTCAAAACAAGCCATTCTAAGGTTCCACATCGCTGAATCGGTCAACCGTACATTGATAATGAGTTGTAATCTCATAACAAGCTATTCTGAGGTTCCACATCGCCAAATTAGTCAACTGTACATTGATAATGAGCTGCAATCTCATAACAAGCCATTTTGAGGTTCCAAATCACTAAATCAGTCAACCGTTTGATGATAATGAGCTGCAATCTCATAACAAGCCATTCTGAGGTTCCACATCACTGAATCTGTCAACCGTACATTGATAATGAGTTATAATCTCATAACAAGCCGTTCTAAGGTTCTAGATTACCGAATCGGTCAACCGTTCAATGATAATGAGTTGTAATCTAATAACAAGCCATTTTGAGGTTCCACATCACCAAATCG
>MU225415.1:70444-144126 GCA_018584345.1 Thuja plicata
ACCGTTTGATGATAATGAATTGTAATCTCATAACAAGCCATTCTGAGGTTCCACATCACCGAATCAATCAACCGTTCGATGATAATGAGTTGTAATCTCATAACAAGCCATTCTGAGGTTCCACATCTCGAAATCAATCAACTGTTTGATGATAATGAGTTGTAATCTCATAACAAGCTATTTTGAGGTTCCACATCACCGAATCGGTCAACCCTTCACTGATAATGAGTTGTAATTTCATAATAAGCTGTTTTAAGCTTCCACATTGCCGAATCACTCAACCATTTGATTATAATGAGCTGTAATCTCATAACAAGCTATTCCGAGGTTCCACATCACTGAATCGGTCAATTATTCAATGATAATGAGTTGTAATCTCATAACAAGCAATTCTAAGGTTTGACATCACTGAATCGGTCAACCGTTTGATGATAATGAGCTGCAATCTCATAACAAGCTATTCTGAGGTTCCACATCACTGAATTGGTCAACCGTTCAATGATAATGAGCGAGAATCTCATAACAAGCTGTTCTGAGGTTCCACATCACCGAATCGGTCAACCGTTTGATGATAATGAGTTGTAATCTCATAACAAGCTATTCTAAGGTTCTACATCCCCGAATCGGTCAACCGTTCGATAATAATGAGTTGTAATCTCATAACAAGTCATTCTGAGGTTCCACATCACCGAATCAGTCAATCATTTCATGATAATGAGTTTTAATCTCATAGCAAGCTATTCTGATGTTCCACATTGCCGAATCGGTCAACCATTCACTGATAATGAGTTGCAATCTCATAACTAGCTGTTCTGAGGTTCCACATCACCGAATCGGTCAACTATTTAATGATAATGAGCTACAATCTCATAACAAGCTATTCTGAGGTTCTACATCACCGAATCAGTCAACCGTTCGATGATAATGAGTTGTAATCTCATAACAAGCCATTCTGAGGTTCCACATCGCCGAATCGGTCAACCGTACATTGATAATGAGCTGTAATCTCATAACAAGCCATTCTGAGGTTCCACATCACCAAATCGGTCAACTGTTCGATGATAATGAGTTGTAATCTCATAACAAGCCGTTTTGAGGTTCCACATCATCAAATCAGTCAACTGCTCGATGATAATGAGTTGTAATCTCATAACAAGCTATTCTAAGGTTTCACATCGCCAAATAGCTCAACCATTGAATGATAATGAGCAGCAATCTCATAACAAGCTATTCTGAGGTTCCACATCGCCGAATCGGTCAACCGTTCGATGATAATGAGTTGTAATCTCATAACAAGCTATTCTGAGGTTCCACATCACTGAATCAGTCAACCATTTGATGATAATGAGTTATAATCTCATAACAAGCCATTCTGAGGTTCCACATTGCTGAATCGGTCAACCGTTCGCTGATAATGAGTTGCAATCTCATAACAAGCTATTCTAAGGTTCCACATCACCGAATCGGTCAACCGTTCAATGATAATAAGTTGCAATCTCATAACAAGCCGTTCTAAGGTTTCACATCGCCAAATCGGTCAACCGTTTGATGAGAATGAGCTGCAATCTCATAACAAGCTATTCTAAGGTTCCACATCAGCAAATCGGTCAACTGTTCAATGATAATGAGCTGCAATCTCATAACAAGCCATTCAGAGGTTCCACATCGCCGAATCGGTCAACCATTCGATGATAATGAGTTGTAATCTCATAACAAGCCATTCTGAGGTTCCACATCACTGAATCAGTCAACCGTTCAATGATAATGAGCTGCAATCTCATAACAAGCTATTCTGAGGTTCCATATTGCCGAATCGGTCAACCGTTTGATGATAATAAGTTGTAATATCATAACAAGCCGTTCTAAGGTTCCACATCACCAAATTGGTCAACTATTCGATGATAATGAGTTGCAACCTCATAACAAGCCGTTTTGAGGTTCCACATCACCGAATCGATCAACCATTCGATGATAATGAATTTTAATCTCATAAAAAGCCATTTTAAGGTTTCACATCACTAAATTGGTCAACCGTTTGATGATAATGAGTTATAATCTCATAACAAGCCGTTCTGAGGTTCCACATCGGTGAATTGGTCAACCGTTAGATGATAATGAGTTGTAACCTCATAATAAGCCATTCTGAGGTTCCACATCGATGAATCAGTCAACTATTCACTGATAATGAGTTGCAATCTCATAATAGGCTATTCTGAGGTTCCACATCACCGAATCGGTCAACCATTCGATGATAATGAGCTGCAATCTCATAACAAGCTTATTCTGAGGTTCCACATCACCAAATCGGTCAACCGTTCGATGATAATGAGTTGTAATCTCATAACAAGCTATTCTGACGTTTCACATCGCCGAATCGGTCAACCGTTTGATGATAATGAGTTGTAATCTCATAACAAGCCATTCTGAGGTTCCACATCGCCGAATCAGTCAACCATTCGATGATAATGAGTTGTAATCTCATAACAAGCCATTCTAAGGTTCCACATCGCCGAATCAGTCAACCGTTCGATGATAATGAGTTGTAAACTCATAACAAGTTATTCTAAGGTTCCACATCACTGAATCGGTCAACCGTTTGATGATAATGAGTTGTAATCTCATAACAAGCTGTTCAGAGTTTCCACATCACCTAATTGGTCAACCGTTTGATGATAATGAGCTATAATCTTGTAACAAGCTGTTCTAAGGTTCCACATTGCCGAATCGGTCAACCGTTCGATGATAATGAGTTGTAATCTCATAACAAGCCATTTTGAGGTTCCACATTGCCGAATCGGTCAACCGTTTGCTAATAATGACTGCAATCTCATAACAAGCTATTCTAAGATTCCACATCGCCAAATCAGTTAACCATTCAATGGTAATGAACTGTAATCTCATAACAAGCTGTTCTGAGGTTCCACATCACCGAATTAGTCAACCATTTGATGATAATTAGTTGTAATCTCATAACAAGCCATTCTAAGGTTCCACATAGCCAAATCAGTCAATCGTACATTGATAATGAGTTGTAATCTCATAACAAGCTATTTTGAGGTTCCACATCGCCGAATCGGTCAACTGTACATTGATAATGAGCTGCAATCTCATAACAATCCATTCTGAGGTTCCACATCACTGAATTGGTCAACCATTCGATGATAATGAGCTGCAATCTTATAACAAGCCATTCTGAGGTTCCACATCGCCGAATCTGTCAACCGTACATTGATAATGAGTTGCAATCTCATAACAGACATTTAGAGGTTCCACATTGCCAAATCGGTCAACTGTTCGATTATAATGAGTTGTAATCTCATAACAAGCAGTTGTGAGGTTCCACATTGCCAAATCGGTCAACCGTTTGATGATAATGAGTTGTAATCTCATAACTAGCCATTCTGAGGTTCCACATCGCCGAATCGGTCAATCATTCAATGATAATGAGTTTTAATCTCATAACAAGCCATTTTGAGATTCCACATTGCCGAATCGATCAACCATTTGTTGATAATGAGTTACAATCTCATAACCAGCTATTCTGAGGTTCCACATCACTGAATCGGTCAACCATTTGATGATAATGAGCTACAATCTCATAACAAGCTATTCTGAGGTTCCACATCACCGAATCGATCAACCATTTGATGATAATGAGTTGTAATCTCATAACAAACCATTCTGAGGTTCCACATCGCCGAATCAGTCAACTGTTCAATGATAATGAGTTGTAATCTCACAACAAGCTATTATGAGGTTCCACATCATCGAATCAGTCAACCGTTCGATGATAATGAGTTGTAATCTCATAACAAGATGTTCTGAGGTTCCACATCACTGAATCAGTCAATCATTCGATGATAATGAGTTGTAATATCATAACAAGCCATTCTAAAGTTCCACATCACCGAATCAGTCAACCATTTGCTGATAATGAGTTGCAATCTCATAAGAAGCTATTCTGAGGTTCCACATCGCCGAATCGGTCAACCATTCAATGATAATGAGCTACAATCTCATAACAAGCTATTTTGAGGTTCCACATCGCCGAATCGGTCAACCATTCGATGATAATGAGTTGCAATCTCATAACAAGCCATTCTAAGGTTCCACATCGCCGAATCGATCAACCGTTTGATGATAATGAGTTGCAATCTCATAGCAAGCTGTTCTGAGGTTCCACATCGCCGAATCGGTCAATCATTCGATGATAATGAGCTACAATCTCATAACAAGCTATTTTGAGGTTCCACATTACTGAATCGGTCAACCATTCGATGATAAATAGTTGCAATCTCATAACAAGCTATTCTGAGGTTCCACATCACCGAATCGGTCAACCGTTTGCTGATAATGAGTTGTTATCTCATAACAATCTATTCTGATGTTGCACATCACTGAATCGGTCAACTATTCGATGATAATGAGTTGTAATATCATAACAAGCCGTTTTGAGGTTCCACATCGCCAAATCCGTCAACTATTCGCTGATAATGAGTTGCAATCTCATAACAAGCTATTCTAAGGTTCCACATCACCGAATCGCTCAACCGTACATTGATAATGAGTTGTAATCTCATAAAAAGATGTTCTAAGGTTCCACATCGCCGAATCAGTCAATCGTTTGATGATAATGAGCTACAATCTCATAACAAGCCATTCTGACGTTCTACATCTCCGAATTGGTCAACCATACATTGATAATGACCTACAATCTCAAAACAAGCCATTCTAAGGTTCAACATCAATGAATCAGTCAACTGTTTGATGATAATGAGTTGTAATCTCATAACAAGCCATTTTGAGGTTCCACATCGTTGAATTGGTCAACCGTTCGATGATAATGAGTTGTAATCTCATAACAAGCCATTCTAAGGTTCCACATTGCCGAATCAGTCAACTGTTTGATGATAATGAGTTGTAATATCATAATAAGCTATTCTAAGGTTCCACATCACCGAATTGATCAACCATTCAATGATAATGAGTTGTAATCTCATAACAAGCTCTTCTGAGGTTCGACATCACTGAATCAGTCAACCGTTCACTGATAATAAGTTACAATCTCATAACAAGCTTTTCTAAGGTTCTACATCGCCGAATCGGTCAACTTTTTGATGATAATGAGCTACAATCTCATAACAAGCTTTTCTAAGGTTCCACATCGCTGAATTGGTCAACCGTTCAATGATAATGAGTTGTAATCTCATAACAAGCTATTCTGAGGTTCTACATCTGTGAATCAGTCAATCATACATTGATAATGAGTTGTAATCTCATAACAAGATGTTCTATAGCTCCAAATCACTGAATCACTCAATCATACATTGATAATGAGCTGCAATCTCATAACAAGCCGTTCTAAGGTTCCACATCACGGAATCGGTCAACCATTCGATGATAATTAGCTACAATCTCATAACAACCGATTATGAGGTTCCACATTGCTGAATCGGTCAACCGTACATTGATAATGAGCTTCAATCTCATAACAAGCTGTTCTGAGGTTCCACATCACCGAATCAATCAATCATTTGATGATAATGAGTTATAATCTCATAACAAGCTGTTCTGAGGTTCCACATTGCCGAATTAGTCAACCATTCGATGATAATGAGTTGTAATCTCATAACAAGCTGTTCTAAGGTTCCACATCGCCGAATCAGTCAACCGTTCGATGATAATGAGTTGTAATCTCATAACAAGCTCTTCTGAGGTTCCACATAACCGAATCGGTCAACCGTTGGATGATAATGAGTTGTAATCTCATAATAAGCCATTTTGAGGTTCTGCATCACCGAATCAGTCAACTGTTTGCTCATAATGAGTTACAATCTCATAAGAAGCTGTTCTAAGGTTACACATCGCCGAGTCGGTCAACCATTCGATGATAATGAGCTGCAATCTCATAACAAGCTGTTCTAAGGTTCCTCATTGCCAAATCGGTCAACCATTTGATGATAATGAGTTGTAATCTCATAACAAGCTGTTCTGAGGTTCCATATCACTAAATCAGTCAACCATACATTGATAAAGAGTTGTAATCTCATAACAAGATGTTCTGAGGTTCCACATCACTGAATCAGTCAATCATACATTGATAATGAGCTGTAATCTCATAACAAGCCATTCTAAGGTTCCACATCGCTGAATCGGTCAACTGTTTGATGATAATGAGCTACAATCTCATAACAAGCTATTCTGAGGTGCGACATTGTTGAATCGGTCAACCGTACATTGATAATGAGTTGGAATCTCATAACAAGCCATTCTGAGGTTCCACATCACCAAATTGGTCAATCGTTTGATGATAATGAGTTGTAATCTCATAACAAGCTATTCTCAGGTTCCACATCACCAAATCAGTCAATCATTCGATGATAATGAGTTGTAAACTCATAACAAGCCGTTCTGAGGTTTCACATCATTGAATCGGTTAACCGTCCGATGATAATGAGTTGTAATCTCATAACAAGCCGTTCTGACTTTCCACATCGCCGAATACGTCAACCATTCGATGATAATGAGTTGTAATCTCATAAAAAGCCATTCTGAGGTTCCACATCACTGAATCGGTCAACCATTTGCTGATAATGAGTTACAATCTCATAACAAGTTGTTCAAAGGTTTCACATCACCGAATCGGTCAACCATTCGATGATAATGAGCTACAATCTCATAAAAAGCTTTTATGAGGTTCCACATAGCTGAATCGGTCAACCATTCAATGATAATGAGTTGTAATCTCATAATAAGCCATTCTGAGGTTCCACATTGCTGAATTGGTCAACCGTTTGATGATAATGAGTTGTAATCTCATAACAAGCCATTCTGAGGTTCCACATCACTGAATCGGTCAACCGTTTGCTGATAATGAGTTGCAATCTTATAACAAGCTATTCTAAGGTTCCACATCGCCAAATCGGTCAACCATTCGATGATAATGAGTTATAATCTCATAACAAGCCGTTCTGAGGTTCCACATCGCCAAATCGGTCAACCGTTTGATGATAATGAGTTGTAATCTCATAACAAGTTTTTCTAAGGTTCCACATCACCGAATTGGTCAACCATTCGATGATAATGAGTTGTAATCTCATAACAAGCTATTCTGAGGTTCCACATCGTTGAATCAGTCAACCGTTTGATGATAATGAGTTGTAATCTCATAACAAGCTGTTCTAAGGTTCCACATCACCGAATTGGTCAACTATTTAGTGATAATGAGTAGTAATCTCATAACAAGCTGTTCTAAGGTTCCACATTACCAAATCAGTCAACCGTTCAATGATAATGAGCTGCAATCTCATAACAAGCTGTTCTGAGGTTCCACATCGCCGAATCGGTCAACCGTTCGATGATAATGAGTTGTAATCTCATAACAAGCTGTTCTGAGGTTCCACATCACTAAATTGGTCAACCATTTGATGATAATGAGTTGTAATCTGATAACAAGTTGTTTTGAGGTTCCACATTGTCGAATCGGTCAACTGTTTGCTGATAATGAGTTGCAATCTCATAAAAAGTTGTTATGAGGTTCCACATCACCGAATCAGTCAACCATTCGATGATAATGAGTTACAATCTCATAACAAGATGTTCTGAGGTTCCACATCGCTGAATCAGTCAACCATTCGATGATAATGAGTTGTAATCTCATAACAAGCCATCCTGAGGTTCTACATAGCCGAATCAGTCAACCGTTCAATGATAATGAGTTATAATCTCATAACAAGTTGTTCTGAGGTTCCACATCACCAAATCGGTCAACCGTTCAATGATAATGAGCTGCAATCTCATAACAAGTTGTTCTGAGGTTCCACATTGCCGAATCGGTCAACCATTCGATGATAATGAGCTGCAATCTCATAACAAGCTATTTTTGAGGTTCCACATCATTGAATCAGTCAACCGTTTGATGATAATGAGTTGTAATCTCATAACAAGTTGTTCTGAGGTTCTAAATAACTGAATTGGTCAACTGTTTGATGATAATAAGTTGTAATCTCATAAAAAGCTATTCTGAGGTTCCACATCACTGAATCAGTCAACCGTTCGATGATAATGAGTTGTAATCTCATAACAAGCCGTTCTGAGGTTCCACATCGTGGAATCGGTCAACTATTTGATAATAATAAGTTGCAATCTCATAACAATCCGTTCTGAGGTTCCACATCGCTGAATCAGTCAACCGTTCAATGATAATGAGCTACAATCTCGAACAAGCTGTTCTGAGGTTCCACATTGCCGAATCGGTCAGCCATTCGATGATAATGAGCTGCAATCTCATAACAAGCTATTCTGAGGTTCCACATCGCTGAATCAGTCAACTGTTCGATGATAATGAGCTACAATATCATAACAAGCTATTCTGAGGTTCCACATCACTAAATCGGTCAACTGTTTGATCATAATGAGTTGTAATCGCATAACAAGCCATTCTGAGGTTCCACATCGCTGAATCGGTCAACCGTTCAATGATAATGAGTTGTAATCTCATAACAAGTTGTTCTGAGGTTCAACATCACCGAATCGGTCAACCATTTGATGATAATGAGTTGTAATCTCAAAACAGGCCATTCTAAGGTTCCACATCACCCAATTCGTCAACCGTTCGATGATAATGAGTTGCAATCTCATAATAAGCTGTTCTAAGGTTCCACATCATTAAATCGGTCAACTGTTTGATGATAATGTGTTGTAATCTCATAACAAGCTATTCTGAGGCTCCACATCACCAAGTCGGTCAACCGTTTGATGATAATGAGCTATAATCTCATAACAAACTATTTTGAGGTTCCACATTGCCGAATCGGTCAACCGTTCGATGATAATGAGCTACAATCTCATAACAAGATTTTCTGAGGTTCCACATCGCTAAATCGGTCAACCATTCGATGATAATGAGTTGTAATCTCATAACAAGCCGTTCTAAGGTTCCACATCGCTGAGTTAGTCAACTGTTCAATGATAATGAGTTGCAATCTCATAACAAGCCATTCTGAGGTTTCACATCTTCAAATTGGTCAACTGTTCGATGATAATAAGCTACAATCTCATAACAAGTTGTTTTGAGTTTCCACATCACCGAATCGTTCAACCGTTCGATGATAATGAGCTATAATCTCATAACAAACTATTTTGAGGTTCCACATCGCTGAATAAGGTCAACCCTTTGATGATAATGAGTTGTAATCTTATAACAAGCCATTCTGAGGTTCCACATCGCCAAATCGGTCAACCATTTGCTAATAATGAGCTGTAATCTCATAACAAGCCGTTCTGAGGTTCTACATCACCGAATCAGTCACCCGTTTGATGATAATGAGCTGCAATCTCATAACAAGTTGTTCTGAGGTTCCACATTGCCGAATCGGTCAACCATTTGATAATAATGAGTTGTAATCTCATAACAAGCCATTCTGAGGTTCCACATCACCAAATTAGTCAACCGTACATTGATAATGAGTTGTAATCTCATAACAAGCTATTCTGAGGTTCCACATTGCCGAATCAGTCAACCATTTGATGATAATGAGCTACAATCTCATAACAAGCTATTTTGAGGTTCCACATCGCTGAATCGATCAACCATTTGATGATAATGAGTTGTAATCTCATAAGAAGCCATTCTGAGGTTCCACATCGCCGAAACGGTCAACCATTTGATGATAATGAGTTGCAATCTCATAACAAGCTGTTCTATGGTTCCACATCGCCAAATTAGTCAATCATTCGATGATAATGAGCTGTAATCTCATAACAAGCTGTTCTCAGGTTCCTCATCACCGAATCGGTCAACCGTTCAATGATAATGAGCTATAATCTAATAACAAACTATTCTGAGGTTCCACATCACCGAATCAGTCAACCCTTCGATGATAATGAGTTGTAATCTAATAACAAGCCGTTCTGAGGTTCCACATCGCTGAATTGGTCAACTATTTGCTAATAATGAGCTGTAGTCTCATAACAAGCCGTTCTAAGGTTCCACATCGTCGAATCAGTCAATCGTTTGATGATAATGAGCTACAATCTCATAACAAGTTGTTCTGAGTTTCCACATTGTCAAATTGGTCAACCATTTGATGATAATGAGTTATAATCTCATAACAAGCCATTCTTAGGTTCCACATCGCCAAATCGGTCAACTGTACATTGATAATGAGTTGTAATCTCATAACAAGCTATTTTGAGGTTCTACATCACCGAATTGGTCAACCGTATATTAATAATGAGCTGTAATCTCATAACAAGCTGTTTTGAGGTTCCACATCCCCAAATCGGTCAACCGTTCGATGATAATGAGCTGCAATCTCATAACAAGCCATTCTGAGGTTCCACATCACTGAATCAGTCAACCATTCAATGATAATGAGTTGTAATCTCATAACAAGCTGTTCTAAGATTCCACATTGCCGAATTGGTCAACCGTTCGATGATAATAAGTTGTAATCTCATAACAAGCCATTCTGAGGTTCCACATCACCGAATTGGTCAACCATTCGATGATAATGAGTTGTAATCTCATAACAAGCTATTCTGAGGTTCCACATCACCAAACTAGTCAATTGTTCACTGATAATGAGTTGTAATCTCATAAAAAGCCATTCTGAGGTTCCACATCACCAAACCAGTCAATCATTCACTGATAATGAGTTGCAATCTCATAACAGGTTGTTCTGAGGTTCTACATCACCAAATCAGTCAACCATTCAATGATAATGAGCTACAATCTCATAACAAGCTGTTCTGAGGTTCCACATCGCCGAATCGGTCAACCGTTCGATGATAATGAGTCGTAATCTCATAAAAAGCTGTTGTAAGGTTCCACATCACTGAATCGGTCAATCGTTCAATGATAATGAGTTGTAATCTCATAACAAGCCATTTTGAGGTTTTACATCGCCGAATAGGTCAACCGTTCGATGATAATGAGTTGTAATCTCATAACAAGTCGTTCTAAGGTTCTACATCACCAAATCGGTCAACCGTTCGATGATAATGGCTTGTAATCTCATAAGAAGCCATTCTGAGGTTCCACATCACCAAATCGGTCAACCGTTGACTGATAATGAGTTGCAATCTCATAACAAGCTGTTCTGAGGTTCCACATCACCGAATCGGTCAACCATTCAATGATAATGAGCTACAATCTCATAACAAGCTATTTTGAGGTTCCACATTGCTGAATCGGTCAATCATTCAATGATAATGAGTTGTAATCTCATAACAAGCTATTTTAAGGTTCCACATCATCGAATCGGTCAACCATTTGATGATAATGAGGTGGAAAATCATAACAAGCCATTCTAAGGTTCCACATCATCGAATTGGTCAACCATTCACTGATATTGAGCTGTAATCTCATAACAAGCTGTTCTGAGGTTCCACATCACCGAATCGGTCAACCATTTGATGATAATGAGCTACAATCTCATAACAAGCTATTCTGAGGTTCCACATCACCAAATCGGTCAACCATTTGATGATAATGAGTTGTAATCTCATAACAAGCTATTCTGAGGTTCCACATTGCCAAATCGGTCAACCATTCACTGATAATGAGATACAATCTTATAACAAGCCGTTCTAAGGTTCCACATCGCCGAATCGGTCATCCGTTCGATGATAATGAGCTGCAATCTCATAACAAGCTATTCTAAGGTTCCACATCACCAAATCGGTCAACTGTTTGATGATAATGAGTTGTAATCTCATAACAAGCCATTCTTAGGTTCCACATCACCGAATCAGTCAACCATATATTGATAATGAGTTGTAATCTCATAATAAGCTATTCTAAGGTTCCACATCACTCAATCGGTCAACCTTACATTGATATTGAGCTGTAATCTCATAACAAGCCATTCTGAGGTTCCACATCGTCAAATCGGTCAACTATTCAATGATAATGAGTTGTAATCTCATAACAAGTCATTCTACTGTTCCACATTGCCGAATCGGTCAACCGTTCGCTGATAATGAGTTTCAATCTCATAACAAGCTATTATGAGGTTCCACATCGCTGAATCGGTCAACCGAACATTGATAATGAGTTGCAATCTCATAACAAGCTGTTCTGAGGTTCTACATCGTTGAATTAGTCAACCGTTTGATGATAATGAGCTACAATCTCATAACAAGTTGTTCTGAGGTTCCAGATCACTGAATCGATCAACTGTACATTGATAATGAGCTACAATCTCATAACAAGCCATTCTGAGGTTCCACATCACCGAATCGGTCAACTGTTCGATGATAATGTGTTGTAATCTCATAACAAGCTATTCTGAGGTTCCACATCGCTGAATCGGTCAACTGTTCGATGCTAATGAGTTGTAATCTCATAACAAGCCGTTTTGAGGTTCCGCATCGGTGAATCGGTCAACCGTTCGATGATAATGAGTTGTAATATCATAACAAGCCATTCTGAGGTTCAACATTGCTGAATCGGTCAACTGTTTGATGATAATGAGTTGTAATATCATAACAAGCCATTTTGAGGTTCCACATCACTCAATCAGTCAACCATTTGATGATAATGAGTTGTAATCTCATAACAAGCTATTCTGAGGCTCCACATCGCTGAATCAGTGAACCATTCAATGATAGTGAGTTGTAATCTCATAGCAAGCCATTCTGAGGTTCCACATCGCTGAATCTATCAACCGTTCACTGATAATGAGTCACAATCTCATAACAAGCTGTTCTAAGGTTCCACATCGCCAAAATAGTCAACCATTCGATGATAATGAGCTACAATCTCATAACAAGTTATTCTGAGGTTCCACATCACAGAATCAGTCAACCATTCAATGATAATGAGTTGTAATCTCACAACAAGCCATTCTGAGGTTCCACATTGCCGAATCGGTCAACCGTTCAATGATAATGAGTTGCAATCTCATAACAAGCTATTCTGAGGTTCCACATCGCCAAATCGGTCAACCATTCAATGATAATGAGTTGTAATCTCATAACAAGCTATTCTGAGGTTCCACATCACCGAATTGGTCAACCGTTCGATGATAATGAGCTGCAATCTCATAACAAGCTGTTCTAAGGTTCCACATCACCGAATCGATCAACCATTCAATGATAATGAGTTGTAATCTCATAAAATGACATTCTGAGGTTCTACATCGCTGAATCGGTCAACCATTTACTGATAATGAGCTGCAATCTCATAACAAGCCATTCTGAGGTTCCACATCGCCGAATTGGTCAACTGTTTGATGATAATGAGCTGTAATATCATAACAAGCTATTCTAAAGTTCTGCATCACCGAATCATTCAACCGTTTGATGATAATCAGTTGTAATCTCATAACAAGCTGTTCTGAGGTTCCACACCACCGAATCGATCAACCGTACATTGATAATGAGTTGTAATCTCATAACAAGCTATTTTGAGGTTCCATATCACTGAATCGGTCAATCGTACATTGATAATGACCTACAATCTCATAACAAGCTATTCTAAGGTTTCACATCGCCGAATCAGGCAACCATTCGATGATAATGAGCTGCAATCTCATAACAAGTCGTTCTAAGGTTCCACATCACCGAATCAGTCAACTGTACATTGATAATGAGATGGAATCTCATAATAAGCTGCTCTAAGGTTCCACATCACCGAATCGGTCAACCATTTGATAATAATGAGTTGTAATCTCATAACAAGCTATTCTGAGGTTCCACATCGCTGAATCCGTGAACCGTTCGATGATAATAAGTTGTAATCTCATAACAAGCCGTTGTGAGGTTCCACATCCCTGAATCGGTCAACTGTTTGATGATAATGAGTTGTAATCTCATAACAAGCCGTTCTATGGTTCCACATCACCCAATCAGTCAACCATTCGATGATAATTAGTTGTAATCTCATAACAAGCCATTCTGAGGTTCCACATTGCCAAATCAGTCAATCATTCGCTGATAATGAGTTGTAATTTCATAATAAGTTGTTCTGAGGTTCCACATCGCCGAATTGGTCAACTGTTCGATGATAATGAGCTATAATCTCATAAAAATCTATTCTGAGGTTCTACATTGCCAAATCGGTCAACCGTTCGATGATAATGAGTTGTAATCTCATAACAAGACATTCTGAGGTTCCACATCACTGAATTAGTCAACTGTTCAATGACAATGAGCTAAAATCTCATAACAAGCTGTTCTGAGGATCCACATCGCCGAATCTGTCAACTGTTCAATGATAATGAGATGCAATCTCATAACAAGCTATTCTGAGGTTCCACATCACCGAATCAGTCAATACTACATTGATAATGAGCTAAAATCTTATAACAAGTTGTTTTGAGGTTCCACATCGCCAAATCGGTCAACCATTTGATGATAATGAGTTGTAATCTCATAACAAGCCATTCTAAAGTTCTACATTGTTGAATTGGTCAACTATTTGATGATAATGAGTTGTAATGTCATAACAAGCTGTTCTGAGGTTTCACATCACCGAATCGGTCAACCGTTTGATGATAATGAGTTATAATCTCATAACAACCCATTCTAAGGTTCCACATTGCCGAATCGGTCAACCGTTTGATGATAATGAGCTACAATCTCATAACAAGTTGTTCTAAGGTTCCACATCACCAAATCGGTCAACCGTTCGATGATAATGAGCTACAATCTCATAACAAGCTGTTCTAAGGTTCCACATCACTGAATCGGTCAACCATACATTGATAATGAGCTACAATATGATAATAAGCCATTCTTAGGTTCCACATCACCGAATCGGTCAACCATTCGATGATAATGAGTTGTAATCTCATAACAAGCCATTCTGAGGTTCCACATCACCAAATCAGTCAACCGTTCGATGATAATGAGTTGCAATCTCATAACAAGCCACTCTGAGGTTCCACATCGCTGAATCAGTCAACCATTCGATGATAATGAGTTGTAATCTCAGAACAAGCCATTTTGAGGTTCTACATCGCCGAATCGGTCAACCGTTTGATGATAATGAGTTGTAATCTCATAACAAGCCGTTCTGAGGTTCCACATCACCGAATCAGTCAACCATTCGATTTGATGTAATCTCATAACAAGCCATTCTGAGGTTCCACATCACTGAATCGGTCAACTGTTTGATGATAATGACCTGCAATCTCATAACAAGCTATTCTAAGGTTTCACATTATCGAATCAGTCAACCGTTCAATGATAATGAGTTATAATCTCATAACAAGCCATTCTGAGGATCCACATCACTGAATCGGTCAACCGTTTGATGATAACGAGTTACAATCTCATAACAAGCCATTCTAAGGTTCCACATCATCGAATCAGTTAACTGTTTGATGATAATGAGCTATAATCTCATAACAAGTTGTTCTATGTTCCACATCACCAAATCGGTCAACCATTTAATGGTAATGAGCTGCAATCTCATAACAAGTTGTTCTGAGGTTCCACATCATCGAATCGGTCAATCGTTTGATGATAATGAGTTGTAATTTTATAATAAGCTATTCTGATGTTTCACATCGCCAAATTGGTCAATCATTTGATGATAGTGAGCTATAATCTCATAACAAGCTGTTCTAAGGTTCCACATTGCCAAATTGGTCAACCGTTCGATGATAATAAGTTGTAATCTCATAACAAGCTGTTCTAAGGTTCCACATCGCCGAATCAGTCAACCGTTCGATGATAATGAGTTGCAATCTCATAACAAGCCATTCTGAGGTTCCACATCACTGAATCAGTCAACCGTTCGATGATAATGAGCTCCAATCTCATAACAAACTATTTTAAGGTTCCACATTGCTGAATCGGTCAACCGTTTGATGATAATGAGCTACAATCTCATAATAAGCTATTCTGAGGTTCCACATCGCTGAATGGGTCAACCGTACATTGATAATGAGTTGCAATATCATAACAAGCCATTCTGAGGTTCCACATCACCGAATCAGTCAACCATTTGATGATAATGAGTTGTAATCTCATAACAAGCTATTCTGAGGTTCCACATCACCGAATCGGTCAACCGTTTGATGATAATGATTTTTAATCTGATAACAAGCCATTCTGAGGTTCCACATTATTGAATCGGTCAACCATTCACTGATAATGAGTTGGAATCTCATAATCAGCTATTCTGAGGTTCCACATCATCAAATCGGTCAACCATTTGATGATAATGAGCTACAATCTCATAACAAGCTGTTTGGAGGTTCCACATCAGTGAATCGGTTAACCGTTCAATGATAATGAGTTGTAATCTCATAACAAGTCATTTTGAGGTTCCACATTACTGAATCAGTCAACCATTTGATGATAATGAGTTGCAATCTCATAACAAGCTATTCTGATGTTCCACATCGCCAAATCGGTCAACTATTTAATGATAATGAGTTGCAATCTCATAACAAGCTGTTCTAAGGTTCCACATCACTGAATCGGTCAACCATTCAATGATAATGAGCTATAATCTTATAACAAACTATTCTAAGGTTTGACATCGCGTAATCAGGTCAACCCTTCGATGATAATGAGCTGTAATCTCATAAAAAGCCATTTTGAGGTTCCACATGGCCAAATCGGTCAACCATTTGCTAATAATGAGCTACAATCTCATAACAAGCCATTCTAAGGTTCCACATTGCCGAATCGGTCAACCGTTTGATGATAATGAGTTGTAATCCCATAACAAGCTATTTTGAGGTTCCACATCACCGAATCGGTGAACCGTTTGATGATAATGAGTTGTAATCTCATAGCAAGCCGTTGTGAGGTTCCACATCCCCAAATTGGTCAACCATTCGATGATAATGAGTTGTAATCTCATAACAAGTCATTCTATGGTACCACATTGCCAAATCGGTCAACCATTCGATGATAATGAGTTGTAATCTCATAACAAGCCGTTCTGAGGTTCCACATCGCCGAATCGGTCAATCATTTGCTGATAATGAGTTGCAATCTCATAACAAGCTGTTCTGAGGTTCTACATCACCAAATCGGTCAACTGTTAGATTATAATGAGATGCAATCTCATAACAAGCTATTCTGAGGTTCCACATCATCGAGTCGGTCAACCATTTGATGATAATGAGTTGTAATCTCATAACAAGACGTTCTGACGTTCCACATCACTGAATTAGTCAACCGTTCAATGATAATGAGCTAAAATCTCATAACAAGCTATTCTGAGGTTCCACATCACCAAATCAGTCAACCATTCAATGATAATGAGCTGCAATCTCATTACAAGCTATTCTGAGGTTCCACATCGCCGAATCGGTCAATCGTGCATTGATAATGAGCTACAATCTCATAACAAGTTGTTTTGAGGTTCTACATCACTGAATCGGTGAACCATTCAATGATAATTAGTTGTAATCTCATAACAAGCCATTCTGAGAATCCACATCGCTGAATCAGTCAACTATTTCATGATAATGAGTTGTAATCTCATAACAAGCCATTTTCAGGTTCCACATCACCAATTCGGTTAATTATTCAATGATAACGAGTTGTAATCTCATAACAAGCCATTTTGTGGTTCCAGATTGCCAAATCGGTCAACCGTTCGATGATAATAAGCTATAATCTCATAACAAGTTGTTCTGAGGTTCCACATCACCGAATCGGTCAACCGTTCGATGATAATGAGCTATAATCTCATAACAAGCTGTTCTGAGGTTCCACATCGCCGAATCGGTCAATCGTACATTGATAATGAGTTGTAATCTCATAACAAGCCATTCTGAGGTTCCACATTGCCGAATCGGTCAACTGTTTGATGATAATGAGTTGTAATCTCATAACAAGCTGTTCTGAGGTTACACAACGCCAAATCGGTCAACCATTTGATGATAATGAGTTGTAATCTTATAACAAGCCGTTCTGAGGTTCCACATTGCTGACTTGGTCAACCGTTCACTGATAATGTGTTTCAATCTCATAACAAGCTATTCTGAGGTTCCACATCACCGAATCAGTCAACTGTTTGATGATAATAACCTATAATCTCATAATAAGCTACTATGAGGTTCCACATTGCTGAATCGGTCAATCGTTTGATGATAATGAGTTATAATCTCATAACAAGCCGTTCTAAGGTTCCACATCGCCGAATTGGTCAACTGTTTGATGATAATAAGTTGTAAGCTCATAACAAGCCATTCTGACGTTCCACATCGTTGAATCGGTCAACCGTTTGATGATAATGAGCTGCAATCTCATAACAAGTTATTCTAGGTTCCACATCGCCAAATCGGTCAACCATTCGATGATAATGAGCTGCAATCTCATAACAAGTTATTTTGAGGTTCCACATCACTGAATCAGTCAACCGTTCACTGATAATGAGCTGCAATCTCATAACAAGCTATTATGAGGTTTCGCATCACTGAATCAGTCAACCATTCGATGATAATGAGCTACAATCTCATAACAAGCTATTCTAAGGTTCCACATCGCCGAATCGGTCAACCGTTCAATGATAATGAGTTGTAATCTCATAGCAAGCTATTCTGAGGTTCCACATCGCCAAATTAGTCAACCGTTCGATGATAATGAGTTGCAATCTCATAATAAGCCATTCTGAGGTTCCACATCACTGAATCAGTCAACGGTTCAATGATAATGAGCTCCAATCTCATAACAAGCTGTTCTGAGGTTCCACATTGCCGAATTGGTCAACCGTTTGATGATAATGAGCTACAATCTCATAACAAGCTATTCTAAGTTTCCACATCGCCAAATTGGTCAACTATACATTGATAATGAGCTGCAATCTCATAACAAGCCGTTCTGATGTTCCACATCACCAAATCGGTCAACCATTTGATGATAATGAGTTGTAATCTCATAACAAGCTATTCTGAGGTTCCACGTCACTGAATCGGTCAACTCTTTTATGATAATGAGTTGTAATCTCATAACAAGCCCTTCTGAGGTTCTACATTGCCAAATCAGTCAACCGTTCACTGATAATGAGTTGCAATCTCATAACAAGCTATTCTGAGGTTCCACATCGTCAAATCGGTCAATCGTTTAATGATAATAAGCTACAATATCATAACAAGCTATTCTGAGGTTCCACATCGCTGAATTTGTCAACCGTTCGATGATAATGAGTTATAATCTCATAACAAGTCATTTTGAGTTTCCACATCACTGAATCTATCAACCGTTCGATGATAATGAGTTGCAATGTCATAACAAGCTATTCTGAGGTTCCACATCACCGAATCAGTCAACCGTTCAATGATAATAAGTTGTTATCTCATAACAAGCCGTTCTGAGGTTCCACATCATGAAATCAGTCAACTGTTCAATGATAATGAGTTGCAATCCCATAACAAGCCGTTCTAAGGTTCCACATCGCTAAATTAGTCAACCATTCGATGATAATGAACTGTAATCTCATAACAAGCTATTTTGAGGTTCCACATCACCAAATTGGTCAACCGTTCAATGATAATGAGCTATAATCTCATAACAAGCTATTCTAAGGTTCCACATCACCGAATCGGTCAATCATTTGATGATAATGGATTGTAATCTCATAACAAGCTATTCTGAGGTTCAACATCGCTGAATCAATCAATCGTTCAGCGATAATGAGCTACAATCTCATAACAAGCCGTTCTGAGGTTCCACATCGCTGAATCGGTCAACTATTCGATGATAATGAGCTACAATCTCATAACAAGCTATTTTGAGGTTCCACATCGCCGAATCGGTCAACCGTTTGATGATAATGAGTTGTAATCTCATAACAAGATGTTCTGAGGTTTCACATCACTGAATCAGTCAACCGTTTGATGATAATGAGGTGCAATCTCATAACAAGCTATTCTGAGGTTCCACATCACTGAATCGGTCAACTGTTTGATGATAATGAGTTGTAATCTCATAACAAGCCATTCTGAGGTTCCACATCGCTGAATCGGTCAACAGTACATTGATAATGAGTTGTAATCTCATAACAAGCTGTTCTGAGATTGCACATTGCCGAATCGGTCAACTATACATTGATAATGAGCTGCAATCTCATAACAAGCCGTTCTATGGTTCCACATTACCGAATCGGTCAACCATTCAATGATAATGAGCTACAATCTCATAACAAGTTGTTCTAAGGTACCACATCATTGAATCAATTAATCGTACATTGATAATGAGCTACAATCTCATAACAAGCCGTTTTTAGGTTCCACATCGCTGAATCAGTCAATTGTTCGATGATAATGAGCTGTAATCTCATAAGAAGCTATTTTGAGGTTCCACATTTCCAATTCGGTCAACCGTTTGATTATAATGAGTTGTAACCTCGAAACAAGCCATTCTAAGGTTCCACATCGCTGAATCATTCAATCGTTCGATGATAATGAGTTGTAATCTCATAACAAGCCATTCTGAGGTTCTACATCGCTGAATTGGTCAACCATTTGATGATAATGAGTTGTAATCTCATAACAAGCCATTCTGAGGTTCCACATCGCCAAATCAGTCAACCATTCAATGATAATGAGCTATAATCTCATAAGAAGCTGTTCTGAGGTTCCACATCACTGAATCAGTCAACTGTTTGATGATAATGAGTTGTAATCTCATAACAAGCCATTCTAAGGTTCCACATTACTGAATCGGTTAATCATTCATTGATAATGAGCTGCAATCTTATAACAAGCCATTATGAGGTTCCACATCGCTGAATCGGTCAACCATTCGATGATAATGAGCTACAATCTCATAACAAGCTGTTCTGAGGTTCCACATCGCCAAATCGGTCAATTGTTCAATGATAATGAATTGTAATCTCATAACAAGCTGTTCTGAGGTTGCACATCCCCAAATTGGTCAACCGGTCGATGATAACGAGTTGCAATCTCATAACAAGCTGTTCTGAGGTTCTACATCTCCAAATGGGTCAACCATTCGATGATAATGAGCTACAATCTCATAACAAGTTGTTCTGAGGTTCCACATCACCGAATCGGTCAATTGTTCGATGATAATGAATTGTAATCCCATAACAAGCCGTTCTAAGGTTCCACATCCCCAAATCGTTCAATCGTTCAATGATAATGAGTTGCAATCTCATAACAAGCCGTTCTGAGGTTCTACATCTCCAAATGGGTCAACTATTCGATGATAATGAGCTACAATCTCATAACAAGCTATTCTGAGGTTCCACATTGCCGAATCGGTCAACCGTACATTGATGATGAGCTACAATCTCATAACAAGCCATTCTATGGTTCCACATCGCCGAATCGGTCAACCCTTCAAAGATAATGAGTTATAATCTCATAGCAAGCCGTTCTGAGGTTCCACATCACTGAATCGGTGAACCGTTTGATGATACTGATTTGTAATCTCATAACAAGCCGTTCTGAGGTTCCGCATCGCCGAATAGGTCACCCATTCGATGATAATGAGTTGCAATCTCATAATAAGCCATTCTAAGGTTCCACATCACTGAATCGGTGAACCGTTTGATGATAATGAGCTGCAATCTCATAACAAGCTATTTTGAGGTTCCACATCGTCGAATCGGTCAACCGTTCTATGATAATGAGCTATAAACTCATAATAAGCTGTTTTGAAGTTCCACATCGCTGAATCGGTTAACCGTACATTGATAATGAGCTGCAATCTCATAACAAGCCATTCTAAGGTTCCACATCGCCGAATCGGTCAACTGTTCAATAATAATGAGTTGTTATCTCATAACAAGCCGTTATGAGGTTTCACAATGTCAACTTAGTCAATCATTCGCTGGTAATGAGTTGTAATCTCATAACAAGCCATTCTGAGGTTCCACATCGCTGAATTGGTCAACTGTTCAATGATAATGAGTTGCAATCTCATAACAAGCCATTTTGTGGTTCCACATCACCGAATCGGTCAACCGTTTGATGATAATGAGCTGCAATCTCATAACAAGCTGTTCTGAGGTTCTACATCGCTGAATCAGTCAACCATTTGATGATAATGAGTTGCAATCTCATAACAAGCTGTTCTAAGGTTCCACATTGCCGAATCGGTCAACTGTACATTGATAATGAGCTGCAATCTCATAACAAGCCATTCTGAGGTTCCACATCACCAAATCGGTCAACTCATCGATCATAATAATTTGTAATCTCATAACAAGCCGTTCTAAGGTTCCACATCGCTGAATCAGTCAACCATTCATTGATAATGAGTTGCAATCTCATAACAAGCTGTTCTGAGGTTCCACACCGTCAAATCTGTCAACCGTTCGCTGATAATGAGTTGCAATCTCATAACAAGTTGTTCTGAGGTTCCACATTACCAAATCGATCAACCATTTGATGATAATGAGATACAATCTCATAACAAGCTATTCTGATGTTCCACATTATCAAATCGGTCAATCATTCGATGATAATAAGTTTTAATCTCATAACAAGCCATTCTAAGGTTTCACATCACTGAATCGGTCAATCGTTCGATGATAATGAGTTGCAATCTCCTAACAAGCCATTCTAATGAGCTGCAATCTCATAACAAGCTATTCTGAGGTTCCACATTGCCGAATCGGTCAACCGTTCGATGATAATGAGTTGTAATCTCATAACAAGCCGTTCTGAGGTTCCACATCGCCGAATCAGTCAACCGTTCGATGATAATGAGGTACAATCTCATAACAAGCCATTCTGAGGTTCTACATCACCGAATCAGTCAAGTGTTCGATGATAATGAGCTGCAATCTCATAACAAGCTATTTTGAGGTTCCACATTGCCGAATCGGTCAACAGTTTGATGATAATGAGTTGTAATCTCATAACAAGCCGTTCTGAGGTTCCACATCGCCGAATCAGTCAACCATTCGATGATAATGAGGTGCAATCTCATAACAAGCCATTCTGAGGTTCTACATCACCGAATCAGTCGACCGTTCGATGATAATGAGCGGCAATCTCATAACAAGCTATTTTGAGGTTCCACATTGCCGAATCGGTCAAGTGTTCGATGATAATGAGCTATAAATTCATAACAAGCTATTCTGAGGTTCCACATCACCGAATCAGCCAACCGTTTGATGATAATGAGTTGTAATCTCATAATAAGCCATTCTAAGGTTCCAAATCACCGAATCGGTCAACTGTTCACTACTAATGAGCTATAATCTCATAACAAGCTGTTCTGAGGTTCCACATTGCCGATTCAGTCAACTGGTCGATGATAGTGAGCTACAATCTCATAACAAGCTATTCTGAGGTTCCACATCACTGAATCGGTCAACATTTCAATGATAATGAGTTGTAATCTCATAAAAAGCCATTCTAAGTTTCCACATCGCCGAATCAGTCAACCATACATTGATAATGAGTTTTAATCTCATAACAAGCTATTCTAAGGTTTCACATCGCTGAATCGGTCAACCATACATTGATAATGAGCTACAATCTCATAGCAAGCCATTTTTAGGTTCCACATCGCTGAATCAGTCAATCATTTGATGATAATGAGCTTTAATCTCATAACAAGCCATTCTGAGGTTCCACATTGCTGAATCGGTCAATCGTACATTGATAATGAGCTACAATCTCATAACAAACCATTCTAAGGTTCCACATCGCCAAATCGGTCAACCGTTCAATGATAATGAGTTGTAATCTCATAACAAGCCGTTCTGATATTCCACTTCACCAAAACGTTCGATGATAATGAGTTGTAATCTAATAACAAGCCATTCTGAGGTATTACATCACCAAATCGGTCAACCATTTGATGATAATGAGTTGTAATCTCATAACAAGCCATTCTGAGGTTCCACATCATTGAATCAGTCAACCGTTCGATGATAATGAGTTGTAATCTCATAACAAGCCATTCTGAGGTTCCACATCCGCAAATCAGTCAACTATTTGATGATAATGAAATAAAATCTCATAACAAGCTATTTTGAGGTTTCACATCACCGAATCGATCAACCATTCGATGATAATGAGCTGTAATCTCATAACAACCTGTTCTGAGGTTCCACATTGCCAAATCAGTCAACCATTCGATGATAATGAGTTGCAATCTCATAACAAGTTGTTATGCGGTTCCACATTACCGAATCAGTCAACCATTCGATGATAATGAGTTGTAATCTTATAACAAGCTATTTTGTGGTTCCACATCACCGAATCAGTCAACCATTCACTGATAATGAGCTACAATCTCATAACAAGCTATTCTGAGGTTCCACATTGCTAAATTGGTCAACAATTCAATGATAATGTGCTACAATCTCATAACAAGCTATTCTGAGGTTCCACATCGCTGAATCAGTCAACTGTTCGGTGATAATGAGTTGTAATCTCATAACAAGCTGGTCTAAGGTTCCACATCGCCGAATCAGTCAACCATTCACTGATAATGAGTTATAATCTCATAACAAACTATTCTGAGGTTCCACATTACCGAATCGGTCAACCGCTCGATGATAATGAGCTGTAATCTCATAACAAACTATTCTGAGGTTTCACATCGTAGAATCGGTCAACTGCTTTGTCATAATGAGATGTAATCTCATAACAAGCCATTTTGAAGTTCCACATCGCCGAATTGGTCAACCGTTCTATGATAATGAGCTACAATCTCATAACAAGCTATTCTAAGGTTCCACATCACTGAATCAGTCCACCATACTTTGATAATGAGCTGCAATCTCATAACAAGCCATTCTGAGGTTCCACATCACCAACTCGGTCAACCATTCAATGATAATGAGTTGTGATCTCATAACAAGCTATTCTGAGGTTCCACATCACCAAATCGGTCAACAGTTTGATGATAATGAGCTGCAATCTCATAACAAGTTGTTCTGAGGATCCACATTGCCGAATCGGTCAACCGTTTGATGATAATGAGTTATATTCTCATAACAATCCATTCTGAGGTTTCGCATCGCCGAATAGGTCAACCATTTGATGATAATGAGTTGTAATCTCATAACAAGCCATTCTAAGGTTCCACATTGTGGAATCAGTCAACCATTCGATGATAATGAGCTACAATCTCATAACAATCTCTTCTGAGGTTCTACACCGCTGAATCGGTCAACCGTACGATGATAGTGAGCTACAATCTCATAACAAGCTGTTCTAAGGTTCCACATCGCCGAATCGCTCAACCGTACACTGATAATGAGCTACAATCTTATAACAAGCTATTCTGAGGTTCCACTTCGCCGAATCGATCAACCGTTCGATGATAATGATTTGTAATCTCATAACAAGCCATTCTGAGGTTCCACATTTCTCAATCGGTCAACCGTTCGATGATAATGAGTTACAATCTCATAAGAAGCTATTCTGAGGTTCCACATTGCCAAATTGGTTAACCGTTCACTGATAATGAGTTGCAATCTCATAACAAGTTGTTCTGAGGTTCTACATCACCGAATTGGTCAACCGTTTGATGATAATGAGCTGCAATCTCATAACAAGTTGTTCTCAGGTTCCACATCACCAAATCGGTCAACTGTTTGATGATAATGAGTTGTAATCTCATAACAAGCCATTCTGAGGTTCCACATCACCGAATTGGTCAACTGTTCGACGATAATGAGTTGTAATCTTATAACAAGCCATTCTGAGGTTCCACATCGCTGAATCAGTCAACCGTTCGATGATAATGAGCTGTAATCTCATAACAAGCTGTTCTGAGGTTTCACATCGCTGAATCGGTTAACCGTTCAATAATAATGAGTTGGAATCTTATAACTAGCCATTCTGAGGTTCCACATTGTCGAATCGATCAACCGTTCAATGATAATGAGTTGTAATCTCATAACAAGCCATTCTGAGGTTCCACAGCGCCGAATCGGTCAACCGTTTGATGATAATGAGTTGTAATCTCATAACAAATTGTTTTGAGGTTCCACATCGCCGAATAGGTCAACGGCTTGATGATAATGAGTTATAATCTCGTAACAAGCCATTCTGAGGTTCCACATCACCGAATTAGTCAACCATACATTGATAATGAGTTGTAATCTCATAACAAGCTATTCTGAGGTTCCACATCACCGAATCGGTCAACCATACATTGATAATGAGTTGTAATCTCATAACAAGCCATTCTAAGGTTTCACATCGCCAAATCAGTCAACCATTCGATGATAATGATCTACAATCTCATAACAAGCCGTTCTGAGGTTCCACATTTCTGAATCGGTCAACCGTACATTGATAATGAGCTACAATCTCATAACAAGCCGTTTTGAGGTTCCACATTGCCGAATTGGTCAACCGTTTGATGATAATGACTTCTAATCTCATAACAAGCCATTCTGAGGTTCCACATCACTGAATCAGTCAACCGTTTGATGATAATGAGTTGTAATCTCATAACAAGTTGTTCTCAGGTTCCACGTCACTGAATTGGTCAACCATTCGATGATAATGAGTTGTAATCTCATAACAAGCCATTTTGGGGTTCCACATCTCTGAATTGGTCAACCATTCACTGATAATGAGTTGCAATCTCATAACAAGTTGTTCTGAGGTTCCACATCACCGAATCGGTCAACCATTCGATGTTAATGAGCTACAATATCATAACAAGCTATTCTAAGGTTCCACATCACCAAATCGGTCAACCGTTCGATGATAATGAGTTTTAATCTCATAACAAGCTATTTTGAGATTCCACATCACCGAATTGGTCAACCGTTCAATGATAATGAGTTGCAATCTCATAACAAACCATTCTGAGGTTCCACATTGCTGAATCGGTCAACCATTCGATGATAATGAGCTATAATCTCATAACAAGCTATTTTTAGGTTCTACATTGCTGAATCGGTCAACCATTCGATGATAATGAGCTGGAATCTCATAACAAGCTATTCTGAGGTTCCACATCGTCAAATCGGTCAACCGTTTGATGATAATGAGTTGTAATCTGATAACAAGCCTTTCTAAGGTTCCACATCGCCAAATTGGTCAACTATTCGATGATAATGAGTTGTAATATCATAACAAGCCATTCTGAGGTTCTACATCGCTAAATCAGTCAACCATTCGATGATAATGAGTTGTAATCTCATAACAAGCCATTCTAAGGTTCCACATCACCGAATTGATCAACCGTTCGATGACAATGAGTTGTAATCTCATAACAAGCTATTCTCAAGTTCCACATCACCAAATTGGTCAACCGTACATTGATAATGAGCTACAATCTTATAACAAGCCATTCTAAGTTTCAACATCACCGAATCAGTCAACCATTCGATGATAATGAGTTGTAATCTCATAACAAGCCATTCTGAGGTTCCACATTGCCGAATCGGTCAACCGTTCGATGATAATGAGTTGTAATCTCATAACAAGCCGTTCTGAGGTTCCACATCGCCGAATCAGTCAACCATTCACTGATAATTAGTTGCAATCTCATAACAAGCTCTTTTGAGGTTCCACATCGCCGAATCGGTCAATTGTTTGATGATAATGAGTACTAATCTCATAACAAGCTGTTCTGAGGATCCACATCACTGAATCAGTTAACCGTTCGATGATAATAAGTTGTCATCTCATAACAAGCAATTCTGAGTTTCCACATCACTGAATCAGTCAACCATACATTGATAATGAGCTGCAATCTCATAACAAGCCATTCTGAGGTTCCACATCGCCAAATCAGTCAATCATTTGATGAGAATGAGTTATAATCTCATAACAAGCCATTCTGAGGTTCCACATTGCCGAATCAGTCAACCATTTGGTGATAATGAGTTGTAATCTCATAACAAGCCATTCTAAGGTTCCACATTGCTGAATCAGTCAACCGTTTGCTGATAATGAGTTGCAATCTCATAACAAGTTGTTCTAAGGTTCCACATTGCTGAATCGGTCAACCGTTCGATGATAATGAGCTCCAATCTCATAACAAGCTATTCTGAGATTCTAGATCGTCGAATCGGTCAACCGTTCGATGATAATGAGTTGTAATCTCATAACAAGCCATTCTAAGGTTCCACATTGCTGAATCAGTCAACCGTTCGATGATAATAAGTTGCAATCTCATAACAAGTTGTTTTGAGGATCCACATTGCCGAATCGGTCAACCGTTCGATAATAATGAGTTGTAATCTCATAACAAGCCGTTCTGAGGTTCCACATTGCCGAATCGGTCAACTATTCAATGATAATGAGTTGCAATCTCATAACAAGTCATTCTGAGGTTCCACATCTCTGAATCGGTCAACGGTTCGATGATAATGAGTTGCAATCTCATAACAAGCTATTCTGAGGTTTCACATCACCGAATCGGTCAACCATTCGATGATAATGAGCTACAATCTCGTAACAAGTTGTTATGAGGTTCCACATTGCCAAATCGGTCAACCGTTTGATGATAATGAGTTGTAATCTCATAACAAGCCATTTTGAGATTCCACATCGCCAAATCGGTCAACCATTCGATGATAATGAGCTATAATCTCATAACAAGCTATTCTGAGGTTCCACATCACCAAATCGGTCAACCATTCGGTGATAATGAGTTGTAATCTCATAACAAGTCATTCTGAGGTTCCACATTGCCGAATCGGTCAACCATTCGATGATAATGAGCTATAATCTCATAACAAGCTATTCTGAGGTTCCACATCGCCAAATCGATCAACCGTTCAATGATAATGAGTTGTAATCTCATAACAAGTCGTTCTGAGGTTCCACATCGCCAATTGGTCAACCGTTTGATGATAATGAGCTGCAATCTCATAACAAGCTGTTCTAAGGTTCCACATCACCAAATCGGTCAACTGTTTGATGATAATGAGCTGCAATCTCATAACAAGTTATTTTGAGGTTCCACATCGCCGAATCGGTCAACTGTACATTGATAATGAGCTACAATCTCATAATAAGCCATTCTAAGGTTCCACATCATCAAATCGGTCAACCGTTCGATGATAATGAGTTGTAATCTGATAACAAGCCATTTTGAGGTTCCATATCTCTGAATCGGTCAACCATTCGATGATAATGAGTTGTAATATCATAACAAGTCGTTCTAAGGTTCCACATTGCTGAATCGGTCAACCATTCACTGATAATGAGTTGCAACCTCATAACAAGCTATTTTCAGGTTCCACATCGCCAAATCGGTCAACCATTCGATGATAATGAGCTACAATCTCATAACAAGCTATTTTGAGGTTCCACATCATCGAATCGGTCAACCATTCGATGATAATGAGCTGCAATCTCATAACAAGCTATTCTGAGGTTCCACATCACTGAATCAGTCAACCATTTGATGATAATGAGTTGTAATCTCATAACAAGCCATTGTAAGGTTCCACATCGCCGAATGGGTCAACCATTCAATGATAATGAGTTGCAATCTCATAAAAAGCCATTCTGAGGTTCCACATCACCGAATGGGTCAACCTTAGATGATAATGAGCTGCAATCTCATAACAAGTTGTTCTAAGGTTTCACATCACCAAATAAGTCAATGGTTTGATGATAATGAGTTGTAATCTCATAACAAGTCATTCTGAGGTTCCACATCATTGAATCGGTCAACCGTTCCATGATAATGAGCTACAATCTCATAACAAGCCATTTTGAGGTTCCACATCACCGAATTGGTCAACCATTCGATGATAATGAGTTGCAATCTCATAACAAGCCATTCTGAGGTTCCACATCACCGAATTGGTCAACCATTTGATGATAATAAGCTGCAATCTCATAACAAGCTATTCTAAGGTTTCACATCACCGAATCAGTCAATAGTTTGATGATAATGAGTTGTAATCTCATAAGAAGTCATTATGAGGTTCCACATCGCTGAATCGGTCAACCATTCGATGATAGTGAGTTGCAATCTCATAACAAGTCATTCTAAGGTTCCACATCGTCAAATCAGTAAACAGTTTGATGCTAATGAGCTGCAATCTCATAACAAGCTATTTTGAGGTTTCACATCGCCGAATCGGTCAACCATTCGATGATAATGACCTGTCATCTCATAACAAGCTATTCTCAGGTTCCACATTGCCGAATCGGTTAACCGTTTGATGATAATGAGTTGTAAGCTCATAACAAGTTGTTCTGAGGTTCCACATCACTGAATCGGTCAACCGTTCACTGATAATGAGCTATAATTTCATAACAAGCCATTTTAAGGTTCCACATCGCTGAATCGGTCAACCATTCGATGATAATGAGCTGCAATCTCATAACAAGCTGTTCTAAGGTTCCACATTACTGAATCAGTCAACCGTACATTGATACTGAGCTGCAATCTCATAATAACCCATTCTGAGGTTCCACATCACCGAATCGGTCAACCGTTCGATGATAATGAGTTGTAATCTCATAATAAGCCATTCTGAGGTTCCACATCGCCGAATTGGTCAACTGTACATTGATAATGAGCTATAATCTCATAAAAAGCTGTTCTAAGGTTCCACATCACTGAATCAGTCAATTGTTTGATGATAATGAGTTGTAATCTCATAACAAGCCATTCTAAGGTTCCACATTGCTGAATTGGTCAACCGTTTGATGATAATGAGTTCTAATCTCATAACAAGCCATTCTAATTTTCCACATCGCCAAATCGGTCAACCATTTGATGATAATGAGTTGTAATCTCATAATAAGCATTTTTGAGGTTCCACATCGCTGAATTAGTCAACCATTTGATGAAAATGAGCTACAATCTCATAACAAGCTGTTCTGAGGTTCCACACCGCCAAATCGGTCAACCGTTTGATGATAATGAGTTATAATCTCATAACAAGCCGTTCTGAGGTTCCACATTGCCGAATCTCATAATAAGCCATTCTGAGGTTCCACATCGGTGAATCGATCAATCATTCACTGATAATGAGTTGCAATCTCATAACAAGCTGTTCTAAGGTTCTACATCACCGAATCAATCAACCGTTCGATGATAATGAGCTGTAATCTCATAACAAGCTATTCTGAGGTTCCACATCACCGAATCAGTCAACCGTTCAATGATAATGAGTTGTAATCTCATAACAAGCCATTTTGAGGTTCCACATCGCTGAATCAGTCACCTATTTGATGATAATGAGTTGCAATCTCATAACAAGCCATTCTAAGGTTCCACATCGCCGAATCGGTCAACCATACATTGATAATGAGCTGCAATCTCATAACAAGCCATTCTAAGGTTCCACATCACTGAATTGGTCAACTATTCGATGATAATGAGTTGTATTCTCATAACAAGCCATTCTGAGGTTCCACATCGCCGAATCGGTCAACCATTCGATGATAATGAGTTGTAATCTCATAACAAGCCGTTCTGAGGTTCCATATCGCCAAATCAGTCAACCGTTCACTGATAATGAGTTGCAATCTCATAACAAGCTATTCTGAGGTTCCACATTGCCAAATCGGTCAACCATTTGATGATAATAAGTTACAATCTCATAACAAGCTTTTCTAAGGTTCCACATAGCCGAATCGGTCAACCGTTCGATGATAATGAGTTGTAATCTCATAAAAAGCCATTCTGAGGTGCCATATTGCCGAATCGGTCAACCATACATTGATAATGAGCTACAATCTCATAACAAGCCGTTCTGAGGTTCCACATCGCCGAATCAATCAACCGTTCGATTATAATGAGTTGTAATCTCATAAGAAGCCATTCTGAGGTTCCACATCACCGAATCACTCAACTGTTTGATGATAATAAGTTGTAATCTCATAATAAGCCGTTCTGAGGTTCCACATCACCGAATTGGTCAATCGTTACTAATAATGAGTTGCAATCTCATAACAAGCTATTCTAAGGTTCCACATCGCCGAATCCGTCAACCATTTGATTATAATGAGTTGTAATCTCATAACAAGCCATTCTAAGGTTCCACATCGCCGAATCGGTCAACCGTTCGATGATAATGAGTTGCAATCGCATAACAAGCCATTTTGAGGTTCCAAATCACCTCATAGGTCAACCATTCGATCATAATCAGTTGCAATCTCATAACAGCCTATTCTGAGGTTCCACATCACTGAGTCGGTCAACTATTTGATGATAATGAGTTGCAATCTCGTAACAAGCTGTTCTGAGGTTCCACATCACCGAATCAGTCAATTGTTTGATGATAATGAGTTGTAATCTCATAACAAGCTATTTTGAGGTTCCAAATCACTAAATCGATCAACCATTCGATGATAATGAGTTGCAATCTCATAACAAGCGATTCTGAGGTTCCACATCGCCGAATCGGTCAACCATTTGATGATGATGAGTTGCAATCTCATAACAAGCTATTCTAAGGTTCCACATCGCCGAATCGGTCAACTGTTCGATGATAATGAGTTACAATCTCATAACAAGCCGTTCTAATGTTCTACATCACCGAATTGGTCAACCATACAATTATAATGAGCTATAATCTCATAATAAGCCGTTCTAAGGTTCCACATCACCGAATCAGTCAACCGGTCAATGATAATGAGTTGTAATCTCATAACAAGCCATTCTGAGGTTCCACATCGCCGAATTGGTCAACTGTTTGATAATAATGAGTTGTAATCTCATAACAAGCCGTTCTGAGGTTCCACATTTCTGAATCGGTCAACCGTTCATTGATAATGAGTTGCAATCTCATAACACATTGTTCTGAGGTTCCACATCACTGAATCGGTCAACCATTGGATGATAATGAGCTGCAATCTCAAAACAAGCTACTCTGAGGTTCCACATCGCTGAATCGGTCAACCGTTTAATGATAATGAGTTGTAATCTCATAACAAGTCATTCTAAGGTTTCACATCGCTAAATCGGTCAACCGTTCGATGATAATGAGTTGTAATCTCATATCAAGCCATTCTAAGGTTCCACATCGCCGAATCGGTCAACCGTTTGATGATAATGAGTTGTAATCTCATAATAAGCTATTCTGACATTCCACATTGCTGAATCAGTCAACCGTTTACTGATAATGAGTTACAATCTCATAACAAGCTATTTTGAGGTTCCACATCACTAAATTGGTCAACCATTCGATGATAATGAGCTGCAATCTCATAACAAGCTATTCTAAGGTTCCACATCGCCGAATCGGTCAACCGTTCGATGATAATGAGTTATAATCTCATAATAAGTTGTTCTAAGGTTCTACATCGCCAAATCGGTCAACCATTTGATGATAATGAGTTGTAATCTCATAACAAGCGCTTCTGAGGTTCCACATCGCCAAATCAGTCAACCGTTCAATGATAATGAGCTGCAATATCATAACAAGCTATTCTAAGGTTCCACATCGCCAACTCAGTCAACGGTTCGATGATAATGAGTTGTAATCTCATAAAAAGCTATTCTGAGGTTCCACATCACTGAATCGGTCAACCATTCGATGATAATGAGTTGCAATCTCATAACAAGCCGTTCTAATGTTCCACGTCACTAAATTAGTAAACTATTTGATGATAATGAGTTGCAATCTCATAACAAGCTGTTCTGAGGTTCCACATCGCTGAATCGGTCAACCGTTCGATGATAATGAGCTGTAATCTCATAATAAGCTATTTTGAGGTTCCACATCACCGAATCGGTCAACCATTTGATGATAATGAGTTATAATCTCATAACAAGCCATTCTGAGGTTCCACATCACTGAATCGGTCAACCGTTCACTGATAACGAGTTGTAATCTCATAACAAGCCATTCTGAGGTTTCACATCGCCAAATCAATCAACCGTTTGATGATAATGAGCTACAATCTCATAACAATCTATTTTGAGGTTCCACATCACTGAATCGGTCAACCATTTAATGATAATGGGTTGTAATCTCATAACAAGCCATTCTGAGGTTCCACATCGCTGAATCGGTCAACCGTACATTGATAATGAGTTGTAATATCATAAAAAGTTGTTCTGAGGTTCCACATCACCGAATTAGTCAACCGTACATTGATAATGAGCTCCAATCTCATAACAAGCTATTCTGAGGTTCCACATCACCGAATCGGTCAACCGTTTGATGATAATGAGCTACAATCTCATAACAAGCTATTATGAGGTTCCACATCGCTGAATTGGTCAAACGTTCAATGATAATGAGTTGTAATCTCATAACAAGCCATTCTGAGTTTTCACATTGCCAAATCGGTCAACCATTCACTGATAATGAGTTGCAATCTCATAACAAGTCATTCTAAGGTTCCACATCACTGAATAGGTCAACCGTTCATTGATAATGAGTTGCAATCTCATAAAAATCTATTCTGAGGTTCCACATCACCGAATCGGTCAACCGTTCGATGATAATGAGCTACAATCTCATAACAAGCCATTCTGAGGTTCCACATCACCAAATCAGTCAACCGTTCAATGATAATGAGTTGTAATTTCATAACAAGCCATTCTGAGGTTCCACATCACCGAATTGGTCAACCATTTGATGATAATGAGTTGTAATCTAATAACAAGCCATTCTGGGGTTCCACATCGCTGAATCGGTCAACCGTTCACTGATAATGAGTAGAAATCTCATAACAAGCTATTCTAAGGTTCCACATCACTGAATCGGTCAACCGTTCAATAATAATGAGTTGTAATCTCATAACAAGCTGTTCTGAGGTTTCACATAGCCAAATCAATCAACTGTTTGATGATAATGAGTTGCAATCTCATAACAAGCCATTTTGAGGTTTCACATCACCGAATCGGTCAACCATACATTGATAATAAGCTACAATCTCATAACAAGCCATTCTGAGGTTCGACATCATTGAATCGGTCAACCATTCGATGATAATGAGTTATAATCTCATAACAAGCCATTCTAAGGTTCCACATCACTGAATCGGTCAATCGTTCAATGATAATGAGTTGTAATCTCATAACAACCCATTCTTAGGTTCCACATCGCTAAATCGGTCAACCGTTCACTGATAATGAGTTGCAATCTCATAATAAGCTATTCTGAGGTTCCACATCGCTGAATCGGTCAACTGTTTGATGATAATGAGTTGCAATCTCATAACAAGCCATTGTGAGGTTCCACATCACCAAATCAGTCAACTGTTCAATGATAATGAGTTCTAATCTCATAACAAGCCGTTCTGAGGTTCCATATCGCCGAATCATTCAACCGTACATTGATAATGAGCTGCAATCCATTAACAAGCCATTCTGACATTCCACATCGCCAAATTGGTCAACCGTTTGATGATAATGAGTTGTAATCTCATAACAAGCCGTTCTGAGGTTCCACATCACCGAATCGGTCAACCGTTCAGTGATAATGAGTTGCAATCTCATAACAAGCTGTTGTGAGGTTCCACATCGCCGAATCGGTCAACCGTTCGATGATAATGAGCTGCAATCTCATAACAAGCTATTCTAGGGTTCCACATCGCCAAATCGGTCAACTATTCGATGATAATGAGTTGTAATCTCATAACATGGCATTCTGAGGTTCCACATCACCGAATCGGTCAACCGTTCGATGATAATGAGTTACAATCTCATAACAAGCCATTCTGAGGTTCCACATCGCCAAATCGGTCAACCGTTCGATGATAATGAGTTGTAATCTCCTAATAAGTTGTTCTAAGGTTCCAAATCTCTGAATCGGTCAACTATTCAATGATAATGAGCTGCAATCTGATAAGAAGCTATTATGAGGTTCCACATCGCTGAATCGATCAACCATTTGATGATAATGAGTTATAATCTCATAACAAGCCATTCTAAGGTTCCACATCACCAAATCGATCAACCGTACATTGATAATGAGATACAATCTCATAACAAGCCGTTATGATGTTCCACATCACCGAATCAGTCAACCGTTTGATGATAATGAGTTATAATCTCATAACAAGCCATTTTGAGGTTCCACATCACTGAATCAGTCAACCATTCGATGATAATGAGTTGTAATCTTATAACAAGCCATTCTGAGGTTCCACATCGCCGAATCGGTCAGCCATTCGATGATAATGAGTTGTAATCTCATAACAAGCCATTCTAAGGTTCCACATCACCGAATTAGTCAACCGTTTAATGATAAAGAGTTGTAATCTCATAACAAGCCGTTCTAAGGTTCCAGATCGCTAAATTGGTCAGCCATTCAATGATAATGAGTTGCAATCTCATAACAAGCTATTCTGAGGTTCAACATCACCAAATCGGTCAACCGTTTGATGATAATGAGCTTTAATCTCATAACAAGCTATTCTGAGGTTCCAAATCGCCGAATGGTCAACTGTTCGATGATAATGAGTTGTAATCTCATAACAAGCCATTCTAAGGTTCCACATCACCGAATCGATCAATCATTTGATGATAATGAGTTGTAATCTCATAACAAGTTATTCTGAGGTTCCACATTGCCGAATCGGTCAATCATTCGCTGATACTGAGTTGCAATCTCATAACAAGCTGTTCTAAGGTCCACATTGCCGAATTGGTCAACCATTCGATGATAATGTGTTGCAATCTCATAATAAGCTATTTTGAGGTTCCACATCGCCCAATCAGTCAACCATTTGATGATAATGAGTTGTAATCTCATAACAAGCCATTCTGAGGTTCCACATCGCCGAATCGGTCAACCGTTTGATGATAATGAGTTGCAATCTCATAACAAGCTATTCTAAGGTTCCACATTGTCGAATCTGTCAACCGTTTGATGATAATGAGCTGTAATCTCATAACAAGCTGTTCTGAGGTTCCACATCGCTGAATCAATCAACCGTTCACTGATAATGAGTTGTAATCTTATAACAACCCATTTTGAGGTTCCACATCATAAAATCGATCAACCATTCGATGATAATGAGTTGCAATCTCATAACAAGTTGTTCAGAGGTTCCGCATCGCCGAATCAGTCAACCATTTGATGATAATGAGTTGTAATCTCATAACAAGCCATTCTGAAGTTCCACATCACTGAATTGGTCAACCTTTCGATGATAATGAGTTGCAATCTCATAACAAGCTGTTCTGAGGTTCCACATCACCGAATCGGTCAACCGTACATTGATAATGAGCTGCAATCTCATAACAAGCCATTCTGAGGTTCCACATCATCGAATCAGACAATCGTTTGATGATAATAAGTTGTAATCTCATAACAAGCTATTCTGAGGTTCCACATTGCCGAATCGGTCAACCATTCGATGATAATGAGTTGTAATCTCATAACAAGCTATTCTGAGGTTCCACATTACTGAATCCGTCAACTGTTCACTAATAATGAGTTGCAATCTCATAACAAGCTATTTTGAGGTTCCACATCGCCGAATCAGTCAACCATTTGATGATAATGAGCTGCAATCTCATAACAAGTTGTTTTGAGGTTCCACATCACCGAATCGGTCAACCATTTGATGATAATGAGCTACAATCTCATAACAAGCTATTCTAAGGTTCCACATCGCTGAATCGGTCAACCGTTCGATGATAATGAGTTGTAATCTCATAACAAGTTATTCTGAGGTTCCACATTGCCGAATCGGTCAACCGTTCGATGATAATGAGTTGCAATCTCATAACAAGCCATTTTGAGATTCTACATCACTGAATCGGTCAACCATTTGATGATAATGAGCCGTAATCTCATAAAAAGCTGTTCTGAGGTTCCACATCACCGAATCAGTCAACGGTTCAATGATAATGAGTTGTAATCTCATAACAAGTCATTCTGAGGTTCCACATCACTGAATCAATCAACCATTCGATGATAATGAGCTACAATCTCATAACAACCTATTTTGAGGTTCCACATCACCGAATCGGTCAACCATTCGATGATAATGAGCTATAATCTCATAAGAAGTTGTTTTGAGGTTCCACATCACTGAATCGGTCAACCATTCGATGATAATGAGTTGTAATCTCATAACAAGCCATTCTAAGGTTCCACATCATAGAATTGGTCAACCGTTTGATGATAATGAGCTGTAATCTCATAACAAGCTATTTTGAGGTTCCACATCACCGAATCAGTCAATGATTCGATGATAATGAGTCATAATCTTATAACAAGTCATTTTGAGGTTCCACATCACTGAATTGGTCAACCATTCGATGATAATGAGTTGCAATCTCATAACAAGCCGTTCTGAGGTTCCACATCACCAAATCAGTAAACTATTTGATGATAATGAGTTGCAATCTCATAACAAGCTATTCTGAGGTTCCACATCACTGAATCAGTCAACCATTCGATGATAATGATCTGCAATCTCATAACAAGCTATTATGAGGTTCCACATCACCAAATTGGTCAACCCTTCGATGATAATGAGTTGTAATCTTATAACAAGTAGTTCTGAGGTTCCACATCACTGAATCTGTCAACTATTCGCTGATAATGAGTTGTAATCTCATAACAGGCCACTCTGAGGTTCCACATCACAGAATCAGTCAACCGTTCGATGATAATGAGCTGTAATCTCATAACAAGCTATTCTGAGGTTCCACATTGCCGAATTGGTCAACCGTTCGATGATAATGAGTTATAATCTCATAACAAGCTGTTCTGAAGTTCCACATTGCCGAATCGGTTAACTGTACATTGATAATGAGTTGTAATCTCATAACAAGTTGTTCTAAGGTTCCACATCACCGAATCGGTCATCTGTGCATTGATAATGAGCTGTAATCTCATAACAAGCTGTTCTGAGGTTCCACATTGCCAAATTGGTCAACCATTTGATGATAATGAGCTGCAATCTCATAACAAGCCATTTTGAGGTTCCACATCGCCGAATCGGTCAACCGTACATTGATAATGAGCTGCAATCTCATAACAGGCCATTCTGAGATTTCACATCACCGAATCCGTCAATCATTCAATGATAATGAGTTGTAGTCTCATAACAAGCCGTTCTGAGGTTCCACATCGCTGAATTGGTCAACCCTTCAATGATAATGAGTTGTAATCTCATAACAAGTCATTCTGAGGTTCCACATCACCGAATCGGTCAACCATTCGATGATAATGAGTTGTAATCTAATAACAAGCCATTCTAAGGTTCCACATCACCGAATCAGTCAACCATTCGATGATAATGAGTTGTAATCTTATAACAAGCTACTATGAGGTTCCACATCGCTGAATCAGTCAACCATTCACTAATAATGAGTTGCAATCTCGTAACAAGCTATTCTGAGGTTCCACATTGCCAAATCCATCAACCGTTCAATGATAATGAGCTGTAATCTCATAACAAGTGGTTTTGAGGTTCCACATCTCTGAATCGGTCAACCATTCGATGATAATGATTTGTAATCTCATAACAAGCCGTTCTGAGGTTCCACATCACTGAATCAGTCAACTGTTTACTGATAATGAGTTGCAATCTCATAATAATTTATTCTGAGGTTCCACATCGCCGAATCGATCAACCATTCGATGATAATGAGCTGCAATCTCATAATAAGCTGCAATCTCATAACAAGCTATTCTGAGGTTCCACATCACTGAATTTGTCAACCGTTCAATGATAATGAGTTATAATCTCATAATAAGCCATTTTGAGGTTCTACATCACCGAATCAGTCAACTGTTTGATGATAATGAGTTGCAATCTGATAACAAGCCATTCTGAGGTTCCACATTGCCGAATCGGTCAAGCATACATTGATAATGAGTTGCAATCTCATAACAAGTCATTCTGAGGTTCCACATCACTGAATCAGTCAACCGTTCACTGATAATCAGTTACAATCTCATAACAAACTATTTTGAGGTTCCACATCACCGAATCGGTCAACCATTTGATGATAATGAGTTGCAATCTCATAACAAGCCGTTCTAAGGTTTCACATTGCCAAATCAGTCAACCATTCGATGATAATGAGTTGTAATCTCATAATAAGCCATTCTGAGGTTCCATATCGCCAAATCAGTCAACCGTACATTGATAATGAGCTACAATTTCATAACAAGCCATTCTGAGGTTTCACATCCCCGAATCGGTCAACCGTTTGATGATAATGAGTTGTAATCTCATAACAAGCTATTTTGAGGTTTCACATCACCAAATCGGTCAACCATTTGATGATAATGAGTTGCAATCTCATAACAAGCCATTTTGAGGTTCCACATCGCTGAATCGGTCAACCATTCAATGATAATGAGCTGCAATCTCATAACAAGCTATTCTGAGGTTCCACATTACTGAATCGGTCAACTGTTCGATGATAATGAGTTATAATCTCATAACAAGCTATTCTGAAGTTCCACATCGCTGAATCGGTCAACTGTTTTATGATAATGAGTTGCAATCTCATAATAAGCTGTTCTAAGGTTCCACATCGCTAAATCAGTCAATGGTTCAATGATAATAAGTTGTAATCTCATAACAAGCCATTTTGAGGTTCCACATCGCCGAATCGGTCAATCATACATTGATAATGAGCTGCAATTTCATAACAAGCTATTTTGAGGTTCCACATCGCCAAATCGGTCAACCATTCAATGATAATGAGTTGTAATCTCATAACAAGCCGTTCTGAGGTTCCACATTGCCGAATCAGTCAACCGTTCAATGATAATGAGTTTTAATCTCATAACAAGCCGTTCTGAGGTTCCACATTACGGAATAGGTCAACCGTTTGCTGATAATGAGTTGCAATCTCATAACAAGCCGTTCTGAGGTTCGACATCACCGAATCGGTCAACCGTTTGATGATAATGAGCTGCAATCTCATAGCAAGCTGTTCTAAGGTTCCACATCACCAAATCGGTCAACCGTTCGATGATAATGAGTTGTAATCTTATAACAAGCCATTCTAAGGTTCCACATCACCAAATCGGTCAACCGTTTGATGATAATGAGTTTCAATCTCATAACAAGCTATTTTGAGGTTCCACATCGCCGAATCGGTCAATCATTTAATGATAATGAGCTGCAATCTCATATCAAGCTATTCTGAGGTTCCACATCACTAAATCAGTCAACCATTTGATGATAATGAGTTATAATCTCATAACAAGTAGTTCTGAGGTTCCACATCGCTGAATTGGTCAACCGTTTGATAATAATGAGTTACAATCTCATAACAAGTTGTTTTGAGGTTCCACATAGCCAAATTGGTAAACCGTTCGATGATAATGAGCTACAATCTCATAAAAAGCTATTCTGAGGTTCCACATTGCTGAATCTATCAACCGTTCGATGATAATGAGTTGTAATCTCATAACAAGTGGTATTGAGGTTCCACATCACCGAATCAGTCAACCATTCGATGATAATGAGTTGTAATCTCATAACAAGCCGTTCTGAGGTTCCACATTGCTAAATCGGTCAATCATTCACTGATAATGAGCTACAATCTCATAACAAGCCATTTTGAGGTTCCACCTCACCAAATTGGTCAACTGTTTGATGATAATGAGCTACAATCTCATAATAAGGTGATCTAAGGTTCCAAATTGCCGAATCGGTCAACCATTCAATGATAATGAGCTGTAATCTCATAACAAGCTATTCTGAGGTTCCACATCGCCAAATTAGTCAACCATTTGATGATAATGAGTTGTAATCTCATCACAAGCCATTCTGAGGTTTCACATCACAAAATCGGTCAACCGTTCGATGATAATGAGTTGTAATCTCATAACAAGCCATTCTAAGGTTCCACATCATTGAATCGGTCAACCATTTGATGATAATGAGCTGCAATCTCATAACAAGCTATTTTGAGGTTCCACATCGTGGAATTGGTCAACCATTCAATGATAATGAGTTGTAATCTCATAACAAGCCGTTCTGAGGTTCGACATCACCAAATCAGTCAACTGTTTGATGATAATGAGTTGCAATCTCATAACAAGTCATTCTGAGGTTCCACATCGCCGAATTGGTCAACAATTCGATGATAATGAGGTACAATTTCATAACAAGCTATTCTGAGGTTCCACATTGCCGAATCAGTCAACCGTTTGATGATAATGAGCTGCAATCTTGTAATAAGCTGTTCTAAGGTTCCACATCATTGAATTGGTCAACCATTCGATAATAATGAGTTGTAATCTCATAACAAGCCATTCTGAGGTTCCACATCGCTGAATTAGTCAACTGTTTGGTGATAATGAGCTACAATCTCATAACAAGCTATTCTGAGGTTCCACATCCCTGAATTGGTCAACCGTTTGATGATAATGAGTTGTAATCTCATAACAAGCTGTTCTAAGGTTCCACATCACTGAATCATTCAAGCGTTTGATGATAATGTGTTGTAATCTCATAACAAGTTGTTTTGAGGTTCCACATTGCTGAATCGGTCAACCATTCAATGATAATGAGCTACAGTCTCATAACAAGCTATTTTGATGTTTCACATCACCGAATCAGTCAACTGTTTGATGATAATGAGCTGCAATCTCATAACAAGCTGTTCTGAGGTTCCACATCACCAAATCAATCAACCGTTTGATGATAATGAGTTGTAATCTCATAACAAGCTATTCTAAGGTTTTACAGTGCTGAATCGATCAACCGCTTGATAGTAATGAGTTGTAATCTCATAACAAGCCATTCTGAGGTTCCACATCACTGAATCGGTCAATCATTCGATGATAATAAGTTGTAATCTTATAACAAGCCATTTTGATGTTCCACATTGCCAAATCGGTCAACCATTTTCTAGTAACGAGTCACAATCTCATAACTAGCTATTTTGAGGTTCCACATCGCCGAATCAGTCAACTATTCGATCATAATGAGCTGCAATCTCATAACAAGCTATTCTGAGGTTCCACATCACCGAATCGGTCAACCATTTAATGATAATGAGTTGTAATCTCATAACAAGCCATTCTGAGGTTCCACATCACTGACTCGATAACCCATACATTGATAATGACCTCTAATATCATAATAAGCTATTTTGAGGTTCCACATCACCAAATCGGTCAATTGTTTGATGATAATGAGTTGTAATCTCATAATAAGCCATTCTGAAGTTCCACATTGCCGAATTGGTCAACCATTCACTGATATTGAGTTGCAATCTCATAACAAGCTATTCTAAGGTTCCACATCACCGAATCACTCAACCTTTCAAAGATAATGAGCTACAATCTCATAACAAGTTGTTCTGAGGTTCCACATGGCCGAATCAGTCAACTGTTTGATGATAATGAGTTGTAATCTCATAACAAGCTATTCTGAGGTTCCACATCACCAAATCGGTCAACCATTTGATGATAATGAGTTCTAATCTCACAATAAGCCATTCTGAGGTTACACATTGCTATATCGGTCAACTGTTCACTTATAATGAGTTGCAAATCGGTCAACCGTTCGATGATAATGAGCTGCAATCTCATAACAAGCGGTTCTAACATTCCACATCGCCGAATTGGTCAACCATTCGATGATAATGAGCTGTAATCTCATAACAAGCTATTTTGAGGTTCCACATCACTGAATCGGTCAACCGTTCGATGCTAATGAGTTGTAATCTCATAACAAGCCATTCTGAGGTTCCACATCACTGAATCGGTCAACCATTTGATGATAATGAGCTACAATCTCATAAGAAGTTGTTCTCGGGTTCCACATCACCGAATCGATCAACCATTCGATGATAATGAGTTGTAATCTCATAACAAGCCATTTTGAGGTTCCACATCGCTGAATAAGTCAATTATTCGATGATAATGAGTTGCAATCTCATAACGAGCCATTCTGAGGTTCCACATTGTCAAATCAGTCAACCATTCGATGATAATGAGTTGTAATCTCATAACAAGCTGTTCTGAGGTTCCAAATTGCCGAATCGGTCAACCATTCAATGATAATGAGCTACAATCTCATAACAAGTTGTTCTGAGGTTCCACATTGCCGAATCGGTCAACCGTTCGATGATAATGAGATGCAATCTCATAACAAGCTATTCTGAGTTTCCACATCACCGAATCGGTCAACCGTTCGATGATAATGAGTTGTAATCTTATAACAAGCCATTTTAAGGTTTCACATCGCCAAATTGGTCAACCGTTCGATGATAATGAACTATAATCTCATAACAAGCTATTCTGAGGTTCCACATCGCCGAATCGGTCAACCGTTTGATGATAATGAGTTGTAATCTCAAAACAAGCCATTTTTAGGTTCCACATCACCAAATAGGTCAACCATTCGATGATAATGAGTTGCAATCTCATAATAAGCCATTCTGAGGTTCCACATTGCCGAATCTGTCAACCATTCAATGATAATGAGCTGCAATCTCATAATAATCTGTTCTGAGGTTCCACATCGCGGAATCGGTCAACCATTCGATGATAATTAGTTGTAATCTCATTAGAAGCCATTTTGAGTTTCCACATCACCGAATCGATCAACCGTTTGATGATAATGAGTTACAATCTCATAACAAGCCATTCTGTGGTTCCACATCACCAAATCGGTCAACCATTGGATGATTATGAGCTCCAATCTCATAAAAAGTTGTTCTGAGGTTCCACATCGCCAAATCGGTCAACCGTTCGGTGATAATAAGCTGTAATCTCATAACAAGCTATTCTAAGGTTCCACATCACCAAATCGGTCAACCGTTCGATGATAATGAGTTGTAATCTCATAACAAGCCGTTCTGAGGTTCCACATCGGTGAATCGGTCTACCATTTGCTAATAATGACCTGCAATCTCATAACAAGCCATTCTGAGGTTCCACATCATTGAATCAGTTAACCATTCAATGATAATGAGCTACAATCGCATAATAAGCTATTCTGAGGTTCCACATCGCTGAATCGGTCAACTGTTTGATGATAATGAGTTGTAATCTCATAACAAGCCATTCTGAGGTTCCACATCACTGAATCAGTCAACCGTTCAATGATAATGTGTTGTAATCTCATAACAAGCTATTTTGAGATTCCACATCGCTGAATCGGTCAACCATTCAATGATAATAAATTGTAATCTCATAACAAGCTATTCTAAGGTTCTACATCACTAAATCGGTCAACCGTTTGATGATAATAAGTTGCAATCTCATAACAAGCTGTTCTGAGGTTCCACATTACCAAATCGGTCAACTATTCAATGATAATGAGCTGTAATCACATAACAAGCTATTCTGAGGTTTGACATCGCCAAATCAGTCAACCGTTTAATGATAATGAGTTATAATCTCATAATAAGCTATACTGAGGTTCCACATTACCGAATCGGTCAACCGTTTGATGATAATGAGTTGTAATCTCATAACAAGCCGTTCTAAGGTTCCACATCGCCGAATCAGTCAACTATTTGATGATAATGAGTTGTAATGTCATTAGAAGCTATTCTGAGGTTCCACATCACTGAATCGGTCAACTATTCGATGATAATGAGTTATAATATCATAACAAGCCATTCTAAGGTTCCACATTGCCGAATTGGTCAACCGTTCACTGATAATGAGTTGCAATCTCATAATAAGCTATTCTAAGGTTCTACATTGCCAAATTGGTTAACCGTTCAATGATAATGAGCTGTCATCTCATAACAAGCTATTCTAAGGTTCCACATTGCCGAATCGGTCAACCGTTCGCTGATAATGAGTTGCAATCTCATAACAAGCTGTTCTGAGGTTCCACATCACCGAATCAGTCAACCGTTCAATGATAATGAGCTGCAATCTCATAACAAGCCATTCTAAGGTTCCACATCGCTGAATCAGTCAATCGTTCGATGATAATGAGTTGTAATCTCATAACAAGCCATTCTGAGGTTCCACATCACTGAATCAGTCAACCGTTCAATGATAATGAGTTGTAATATCATAACAAGCCCTTTTAAGGTTCAACATCACTGAATCGGTCAACTATTCACTGATAATGAGTTGCAATCTCATAACAAGCTATTCTAAGGTTCCACATCGCCGAATCGGTCAACCTTTCAATGATAATGAGCTACAATCTCATAACAAGTTGTTCTATGGTTCCACATTGCCGAATTGGTCAACTGTTCGATGATAATGAGCTACAATCTCATAACAAGCCATTCTTAGGTTCCACATCGCTGAATCGGTCAACCATTCGATGATAATGAGTTGCAATCTCATAACAAGCTGTTATGAGGTTCCACATCACCGAATCGGTCAACCGTTCGATGATAGTGAGTTGTAATCTCATAGCAAACTGTTCTAAGGTTCCACATCGCCAAATCGATCAACCGTTCGATGATAATGAGCTGCAATCTCATAACAAGCTATTTTGAGGTACCACATCACCAAATCAGTTAATTGTTTGATGATAATGAGCTACAATCTCATAACAAGCTATTCTGAGGTTCCACATCGCTGAATCGGTCAACCGTTCACTAATAATGAGTTGCAATCTCATAACAAGCCATTCTAAGGTTCCACATCACTGAATCGGTCAACTATTCGATGATAATGAGTTGTAATATTATAACAAGCCATTCTGAGGTTCCACATCACCAAATCGGTCAAGCATTCGCTGATAATGAGTTGAAATCTCATAACAAGCTATTCATAGGTTCCACATCACCGAATTGGTCAACTGTTTGATGATAATAAGTTGCAATCTCATAACAAGCCATTTTGATGTTTCACATCGCCGAATCGGTCAACTGTTCAATGATAATGAGCTATAATCTCATAATAAGGTGTTCTAAGGTTCCACATCGCTGAATCGGTCAACCGTTCGATGATAATGAGTTGTAATCTCAAAACAAGCCATCCTAAGGTTCCACATCGCTGAATCGGTCAACCGTACATTGATAATGAGTTGTAATCTCATAACAAGCTATTCTGAGGTTCCACATCGCCAAATAAGTCAACTGTACATTGATAATGAGCTGCAATCTCATAAAAAACCATTCTGAGGTTTGAAATCACCGAATCGGTCAACCGTTTGATGATAATGAGCTACAATCTCATAACAAGCCATTCTGAGGTTCCACATGACCGAATCTATCAACTGTACATTGATAATGAGCTACAATCTCATAACAAGCCATTCTGAGGTTCCACATCGATGAATCGGTCAACCGTTCGATGATAATAAGTTGTAATCTCATAACAAGCCATTCTGAGGTTCCACATCACCGAATCGGTCAACCATTTGATGATAATGAGTTATAATCTCATAACAAGCCATTCTAAAGTTCTAGATTACCGAATCGGTCAACCGTTCAATGATAATGAGTTGTAATCTAATAACAAGCCATTTTGAGGTTCCACATCACCGAATCGGTCAACCATTTGATGATAATGAGTTGTAATCTCATAACAAGCCATTCTAAGGTTCCACATCACCGAATCAGTCAACCGTTCGATGATAATGAGTTGTAATCTCATAACAAGCCATTCTGAGGTTCCACATCTCAAAATCAGTCAACTGTTCGATGATAATGAGTTGTAATCTCATAACAAGCTATTTTGAGGTTCCACATCGCCGAATCGGTCAACCTTTCACTGATAATGAGTTGTAATCTCATAATAAGCTATTTTAAGGTTCCACATTGCTAAATCACTCAACCATTTGATTATAATGAGCTGTAATCTCATAAAGAGCTATTCTGAGGTTCTACATTACCGAATCGGTCAATTATTCAATGATAATGAGTTGTAATCTCATAACAAGCCATTCTGAGGTTCGACATCACCGAATCGGTCAACTATTCGATGATAATAAGTTGCAATCTCATAACAAGTCATTCTGGGGTTCCACATCACTAAATCGGTCAACTGTTCAATGATAGTGAGCTGTAATCTCATAACAAGCTATTTTGAGGTTCCAGATTGCCGAATCAGTCAACCGTTCGATGATAATGAGCTATAATCTCATAACAAGCTATTCTGAGGTTCCACATCACTAAATCGGTCAACCATTTGATGATAATGAGTTGTAATATCATAACAAGCCGTTCTGAAGTTCCACATCACTGAATCGGTCAACCGTTTGATGATAATGAGCTGCAATCTCATAACAAGCTATTCTGAGGTTCCACGTCGCCGAATTCGTCAACCGTTTGATGATAATGAGTTGTTATCTCATAATAAGCCATTCTAAGGCTCCACATCACCGAATCAGTCAACCGTTTGATGATAATGAGTTGCAATCTCATAACAAGTTATTCTAAGTTTCCACATTGCCAAATCGGTCAACCGTTCGATAATAATGAGCTGCAGTCTCATAACAAGCTGTTCTGAGGTTCCACATCACTGAATCGGTCAACCGTTCAATGATAATGAGCTATAATCTCATAACAAGCTATTCTGAGGTTCCACATCACCAAATCGGTCAACTGTTTGATGATAATGAGTTGTAATCTCATAACAAGCCATGCTGAGGTTCTACATCCCTGAATCGGTCAATCGTTCGATAATAATGAGTTGTAATCTCATAACAAGTCATTCTGAGGTTCCACATCACCAAATCGGTCAATCATTTGATGATAATGAGTTGTAATCTCATAGCAAGCTATTATGATATTCCACATTGCCGAATCGGTCAACCATTCACTGATAATGAGTTGCAATCTCATAACTAGCTATTTTGAGGTTGCACATCACTGAATCAGTCAACTATTCAATGATAATGAGGTGCAATCTCATAACAAGTTGTTCTAAGGTTCCACATCGCCGAATCGGTCAACCGTTCGATGATAATGAGTAGTAATCTTATAACAAGCCATTCTGAGGTTCCACATCGCCAAATCGGTCAACCGTACATTGATAATGAGCTGTAGTCTCATAACAAGCCATTCTAAGGTTCCACATCACCAAATCGATCAACTGTTTGATGATAATGAGTTGTAATCTCATAACAATCCATTCTAAGGTTCCAAATCGCAAAATCAGTCAACCGTTCGATGATAATGATTTGTAATCTCATAACAAGCCGTTCTGAGGTTCCACATCGTCAAATCGGTCAACTCTTCAATGATAATGAGTTGTAATCTCATAACAAGTTATTCTAAGGTTTCACATCGCCAAATAGCTCAACCATTGAATGATAATGAGCTGCAATCTCATAACAAGCTATTCTGAGGTTCCACATCGCCGAATCGGTCAACCATTTGATGATAATGAGTTGTAATCTCATAACAAGCTGTTCTGAGGTTCCACATCACTAAATCAGTCAACCATTTGATGATAATGAGTTATAATCTCATAACAAGCCATTCTAAGGTTCCACATTGCCGAATCGGTCTACCGTTCGCTGATAATGAGTTGCAATCTCATAACAAGCTATTCTGAGGTTCCACATCATCGAATTGGTCAACCGTTTGATGATAATAAGTTGCAATCTCATAACAAGCCGTTCTAAGGTTTCACATCACCGAATCAGTCAACCATTTGATAAGAATGAGCTGCAATCTCATAACAAGCTATTCTAAGGTTCCACATCGGCGAATCGGTCAACCATTTGATGATAATGAGCTACAATCTCATAACAAGCTGTTTGGAGGTTCCACATCGCCGAATCGGTCAACCGTTCGATGATAATGAGTTGTAATGTCATAACAAGCCTTTCTAAGGTTCCACATCACTGAATCAGTCAACCGTTCGATGATAATGAGTTTTAATCTCATAACAAGCCATTTTAAGGTTCCACATCACTGAATTGGTCAACCGTTCGATGATAATGAGTTGTAATCTCATAACAAGCCGTTCTAAGGTTCCACATCGCCGAATCGGTCAACCGTTAGATGATAATGAGTTGTAATCTCATAACAAGCCATTCTAAGGTTCCACATCGATGAATCAGTCAACCATTCACTGATAATGAGTTGCAATCTTATAACAGGCTATTCTGAGGTTCCACATCACCGAATCGGTCAACCATTCGATGATAATGAGCTACAATCTCATAACAAGCTTATTCTGAGGTTCCACATCACCGAATCGGTCAACTGTTCGATGATAATGAGTTGTAATCTCATAACAAGCCGTTCTAAGGTTCCACATCACCGAATCAGTCAACCGTTCGATGATAATGAGTTGTAATCTCATAACAAGCCGTTCTGAGGTTCCACATCGCCGAATCAATCAACCATTCAATGATAATGAGTTGTAATCTCATAACAAGCCGTTCTAAGGTTTCACATCGCCGAATCAGTCAACCGTTTGATAATAATGAGTTGTAATTTCATAATAAGCTATTATGAGGTTCCACATCACTGAATCGGTCAACCGTTCGATGATAATGAGTTGTAATCTCATAACAAGCTGTTCAGAGTTTCCACATCACTGAATTGGTCAACCGTTTGATGATAATGAGCTGTAATCTCCTAACAAACTGTTCTAAGGTTCCACATTGCCGAATCGGTCAACCGTTCGATGATAATGAGTTGTAATCTCATAACAAGCCATTTTGAGGTTCCACATCGCCAAATCGGTCAACTGTTTGCTAATAATGAGCTGCAATCTCATAACAAGCTGTTCTAAGATTTCACATCGCCAAATCAGTTAACCATTCGATGGTAATGAGCTAAAATCACATAACAAGTTGTTCTGAGGTTCCACATCACCGAATTAGTCAACCATTTCATGATAATGAGTTTTAATCTCATAACAAGCCATTCTAAGGTTCCACATAGCCAAATCAGTCAATCGTACATTGATAATGAGTTGTAATCTCATAACAAGCTGTTCTAAGGTTCCACATCGCCGAATCGGTCAACTGTATATTGATAATGAGCTGCAATCTCATAACAGGTCATTCTGAGGTTCCACTTCGCCGAATTGGTCAACCATTCGATGATAATGAGTTGCAATCTTATAACAAGCCATTCTGAGGTTCCACATCGCCGAATCGGTCAACCGTACATTGATAATGAGTTGCAATCTCATAACAAGCCATTTTGAGGTTCCACATTGCCAAATCGGTCAACCGTTCGATTATAATGAGTTGTAATCTCATAACAAGCAGTTGTGAGGTTCCACATCGCCAAATCGGTCAACCGTTTGATGATAATGAGTTGTAATCTCATAACAAGCCATTGTGAGGTTCCACATCGCCAAATCGGTCAATCATTTGATGATAATGAGTTTTAATCTCATAACAAGCCATTCTGAGGTTCCACATTGCCGAATCGATCAACCATTTGTTGATAATGAGTTACAATCTCATCACCAGCTATTCAGAGGTTCCACATCACCGAATCGGTCAACCATTTGATGATAATGAGCTATAATCTCATAACAAGTTGTTCTGAGGTTCCACATCACTGAATCGATCAACCATTTGATGATAATGAGTTGTAATCTCATAACAAGCCATTCTGAGGTTCCACATCGCCGAATCGGTTAACTTTTCGATGATAATGAGTTGTAATCTCATAATAAGCTATTATGAGGTTCCACATCATTGAATCAGTCAACCGTTCGATGATAATGAGTTGTAATCTCATAACAAGCCGTTCTGAGGTTCCACATCACCGAATCGGTCAACCGTTCGATGATAATGAGTTGTAATATCAAAACAAGCCATTCTGAGGTTCCACATCACCGAAACAGTCAACCATTCGCTGATAATGAGTTGAAATCTCATAATAAGCTATTCTGAGGTTCCACATCGCCAAATCAGTCAACCGTTCAATGATGATGAGCTGCAATCTCATAACAAGCTATTCTGAGGTTCCACATCGCCGAATCGGTCAACCATTATATGATAATGAGTTGCAATCTCATAACAAGCCATTCTGAGGTTCCACATCACCGAATCGATCAACCGTTTGATGATAATGAGTTGCAATCTCATAGCAAGCTATTCTGAGGTTCCACATCACCGAATCGGTCAATCATTCGATGATAATGAGCTACAATCTCATAACAAGATATTTTGAGGTTCCACATTACTGAATCGGTCAACCATTCAATGATAATGAGCTGTAATCTCATAACAAGCTGTTCTGAGGTTCCACATCACCGAATGGGTCAACCGTTTGCTAATAATGAGTTGTAATCTCATAACAAGCTGTTCTGAGGTTGCACATCACTGAATCGGTCAACCATTCGCTGATAATGAGTTGTAATCTCATAACAAGCTATTCTGAGGTTCCACATCACCAAATCGCTCAACCGTACATTGATAATGAGTTGTAATCTCATAAAAAGATGTTCTAAGGTTCCACATCGCCGAATCAGTCAATCGTTTGATGATAATGAGCTACAATCTCATAACAAGCCATTCTGACATTCTGCATCACCGAATTGGTCAACCGTACATTGATAATGACCTACAATCTCATAACAAGCCATTCTAAGGTTCAACATCAATGAATCAGTCAACTGTTTGATGATAATGAGTTATAATCTCATAACAAGCCGTTTTGAGGTTCCACATCGTTGAATTGGTCAACCGTTCAATGATAATGAGTTGTAATCTCATAACAAGCCATTCTAAGATTCCACATCGCCGAATCAGTCAACTGTTCGATGATAATGAGTTGTAATCTCATAACAAGCTATTCTAAGGTTCCACATCACTGAATTGATCAACCATTCAATGATAATGAGTTGTAATCTCATAACAAGCCCTTCTGAGGTTCCACATTGCCGAATCGGTCAACCGTTCACTGATAATGAGTTACAATCTCATAACAAGTTTTTGTGAGCTTCCACATCGCTGAATCGGTCAACTTTTTGATGATAATGAGCTGCAATCTCATAACAAGCTTTTCTAAGGTTCCACATCGCCAAATTGGTCAACCGTTCAATGATAATGAGTTGTAATATTATAACAAGCTATTCTGGGGTTCTACATATATGAATCGGTCAATCGTACATTGATAATGAGTTGTAATCTCATAACAAGATGTTCTATAGCTCCAAATCACTGAATCACTCAATCATACATTGATAATGAGCTGCAATCTCATAACAAGCCATTCTGAGGTTCCACATCGCTGAATCGGTCAACCATTCGATGATAATTAGCTACAATATCATAACAACCCATTCTGAGGTTCCACATCCCCGAATCGGTCAACCGTACATTGATAATGAGCTTCAATCTCATAACAAGCCGTTCTGAGGTTCCACATTGCCGAATCGGTCAATCATTTGATGATAATGAGTTATAATCTCATAACAAGCTGTTCTGACGTTCCACATTGCCAAATTGGTCAACCATTCGATGATAATGAGTTGTAATCTCATAACAAGCCATTCTAAGGTTCCACATCGCCGAATCAGTCAACCGTTCGATGATAATGAGTTGTAATCTCATAACAAGCTCTTTTGAGGTTCCACATAACCGAATTGGTCAACTGTTGGATGATAATGAGTTGTAATCTCATAACAAGCCATTTTGAGGTTCCACATCACTGAATCGGTCAACTGTTCGCTCATAATGAGTTACAATCTCATAAGAAGCTGTTCTGAGGTTCCACATCATCGAGTCGGTCAACCGTTCGATGATAATGAGCTGCAATCTCATAACAAGCTGTTCTAAGGTTCCTCATCACCGAATCGGTCAACCGTTCGATGATAATGAGTTGTAATCTCATAACAAGCTATTCTGAGGTTCCACATCACTGAATCAGTCAACCATACATTGATAAAGAGTTGTAATCTCATAACAAGATGTTCTGAGGTTCCACATCACTGAATCGGTCAACCGTACATTGATAATGAGCTGTAATCTCATAACAAGCCATTCTAAGGTTCTACATCGCCGAATCGGTCAACCGTACATTGATAATGAGCTGTAATCTCATAACAAGCCGTTCTAAGGTTCTACATCGCTGAATCGGTCAACTGTTTGATGATAATGAGCTATAATCTCATGACAAGCCATTCTGAGGTTCCACATTGCCGAATCGGTCAACTGTATATTGATAATGAGCTGGAATCTCATAACAAGCCGTTCTGAGGTTCCACATCACCAAATTGGTCAATCGTTTGATGATAATGAGTTGTAATCTCATAACAAGCTATTCTTAGGTTCCACATCACCAAATCGGTCAATCATTCGATGATAATGAGTTGTAAACTCATAACAAGCCATTCTGAGGTTCCACATCATCGAATCGGTTAACCGTCTGATGATAATGAGTTGTAATCTCATAACAAGTCATTCTAACTTTCCACGTGGCCGAATAGGTCAACCATTCGATGATAATGAGTTATAATCTCATAAAAAGCCATTCTGAGGTTCCACATCACTAAATCGGTCAACCATTTGCTGATAATGAGTTGCAATCTCATAACAAGCTATTCTGAGGTTTCACATCACCAAATCAGTCAACCATTCGATGATAATGAGCTACAATCTCATAACAAGCTTTTCTGAGGTTCCACATAGCTGAATCGGTCAACCGTTCGATGATAATGAGTTGTAATCTCATAACAAGCCATTCTGAGGTTCCACATTGCTGAATCGGTCAACCGTTTGATGATAATGAGTTATAATCTCATAACAAGCCATTATGAGGTTCCACATTGCTGAATCGGTCAACCATTTGCTGATAATGAGTTGCAATCTTATAACAAGCTATTCTAAGGTTCCACATTGCCAAATCGGTCAACCATTCGATGATAATGAGTTATAATCTCATAATAAGCCGTTCTGAGGTTCCACATCGCCAAATCAGTCAACCGTTTGATGATAATGAGTTATAATCTCATAACAAGTTGTTCTGAGGTTCCACATCACCGAATTGGTCAACCGTTTAGTGATAATGAGTAGCAATCTCATAACAAGCTGTTCTAAGGTTCCACATCACCAAATCAGTCAACCGTTCAATAATAATGAGCTGCAATCTCATAACAAGCTGTTCTGAAGTTCCACATCACCGAATTGGTCAACCGTTTGATGATAATGAGTTGTAATCTCATAATAAGCTATTCTGAGGTTCCACATCACTAAATTGGTTAACCATTTGATGATAATGAGTTGTAATCTCATAACAAGTTGTTCTGAGGTTCCACATTGTCGAATCGGTCAATCGTTTGCTGATAATGAGTTGCAATCTCATAACAAGTTGTTATGAGGTTCCACATCACCGAATCAGTCAACCGTTCGATGATAATGAGTTGCAATATCATAACAAGATGTTCTGAGGTTCTACATCACCGAATCAGTCAACCATTCGATGATGATGAGTTATAATCTCATAACAAGCCATCCTGAGGTTCCACATAGCCGAATCGGTCAACCATTCGATGATAATGAGTTATAATCTCATAACAAGCCATTCTGAGGTTCCACATCGCCAAATCGGTCAACCATTCAATGATAATGAGCTGCAATCTCATAACAAGCTGTTCTGAGGTTCCACATTGCCGAATCGGTCAACTTTTCGATGATAATGAGCTGCAATCTCATAACAAGCTATTCTGAGGTTCCACATCATTGAATTGGTCAACCGTTTGATGATAATGAGTTGTAATCTCATAACAAGTTGTTCTGAGGTTCTAAATCACTGAATTGGTCAACTGTTCGATGATAATGATCTGTAATCTCATAACAAGCTATTCTGAGGTTCCACATCACCGAATCGGTCAACCGTTCGATGATAATGAGTTGTAATCTCATAACAAGCCATTCTGAGGTTCCACATCATGGAATCGGTCAACTATTCGATGATAATGAGTTGCAATCTCATAACAAGCCATTCTGAGGTTCCACATCGTTGAATCAGTCAACCATTCAATGATAATGAGCAGCAATCTCAAACAAGCTATTCAGAGGTTCCACATTGCCGAATCGGTCAACCATTCGATGATAATGAGCTGCAATCTCATAACAAGCTATTCTGAGGTTCCACATCGCTGAATCGGTCAACTGTTCGATGATAATGAGCTACAATCTCATAACAAGCTATTCTAAGGTTCCACATCACCGAATCGGTCAACCGTTCGATGATAATGAGTTGTAATCTCATAACAAGCCATTCTGAGGTTCCACATCGCTGAATCGGTCAACCATTCGATGATAATGAGTTGTAATCTCATAACAAGTTGTTCTGAGGTTTAACATCGCCAAATCGGTCAACCATTTGATGATAATGAATTGTAATCTCAAAACAGGCCATTCTAAGGTTCCACATCACCAAATTTGTCAACCGTTCGATGATAATGAGTTGCAATCTCATAACAAGCCGTTCTAAGGTTCCACATCATTAAATCAGTCAACTGTTTGATGATAATAAGCTACAATCTCATAACAAGCTATTCTGAGGCTCCACATCACTGAGTCGGTCAACCGTTCGATGATAATGAGCTATAATCTCATAAAAAACTATTCTGATGTTCCACATTGCCGAATCGGTCAACCGTTCGATGATAATGAGCTACAATCTCATAACAAGCTTTTCTGAGGTTCCACATCGCTAAATCGGTCAACCATTCGATGATAATGAGTTGTAATCTCATAACAAGCTGTTCTAAGGTTCCACATCACTGAGTTAGTCAACCATTCAATGATAATGAGTTGCAATCTCATAACAAGCCATTCTGAGGTTCCACATCGTCAAATCGGTCAACTATTCAATGATAATGAGCTGCAATCTCATAACAATTTGTTCTGAGTTTCCACATCACCGAATCGTTCAACCGTTTGATGATAATGAGCTATAATCTCATAACAAACGGTTTTGAGGTTCCACATCGCTGAATAAGGTCAACCCTTGGATGATAATGAGTTGTAATCTCATAACAAGCTATTCTGAGGTTCCACATCGCCAAATTGGTCAACCATTTGCTAATAATGAGCTGTAATCTCATAACAAGCCGTTCTGAGGTTCCACATCACCGAATCGGTCAACCGTTTGATGATAATGAGCTGTAATCTCATAACAAGTTGTTCTGAGGTTCCACATCGCCAAATCGGTCAACCATTTGATAATAATGAGTTGTAATCTCATAACAAGCCATTCTGAGGTTCCATATCGCCAAATTGGTCAACCGTACATTGATAATGAGTTGTAATCTCATAACAAGCTATTCTGAGGTTCCACATTGCCGAATCGGTCAACCGTTTGATGATAATGAGCTACAACCTCATAAGAAGTCATTCTGAGGTTCCACATCGTCGAAACGGTCAATCATTTGATGATAATGAATTGCAATCTCATAACAAGCTGTTCTAAGGTTCCACATGGCCAAATCAGTCAATCATTTGATGATAATGAGCTGTAATCTCATAACAAGCTGTTCTAAGGTTCCTCATCACCGAATCGGTCAACCGTTCGATGATAATGAGCTATAATCTCATAACAAACTATTCTGAGGTTCCACATCACCGAATCAGTCAACTCTTCGACGATAATGAGTTGTAATCTAATAACAAGCCATTCTGAGGTTCCACATCACTGAATTGTTCAACCGTTTGCTAATAATGAGTTGTAGTCTCATAACAAGCCATTCTAAGGTTCCACATCGCCGAATCAGTCAACCATTTGATGATAATGAGCTACAATCTCATAACAAGCTATTCTGAGTTTCCACATTGTCAAATCGGTCAACCATTCGATGATAATGAGTTGTAATCTCATAAAAAGCCATTCTTAGGTTCCACATCACCAAATCGGTCAACTGTACATTGATAATGAGTTGTAATCTCATAACAAGCTATTTTGAGGTTCCACATCACCGAATTGGTCAACCGTACATTGATAATGAGCTGCAATCTCATAACAAGCCATTTTGAGGTTCCACATCGCCGAATCGGTCAACCGTTCGATGATAATGAGCTAAAATCTCATAACAAGCCATTCTGAGGTTCCACATTGCTGAATCAGTCAACCATTCGATGATAATGAGCTGTAATCTCATAACAAGCCATTCTGAGGTTCCACATCACCGAATCGGTCAACCATTTGATGATAACGAGTTGTAATCTCATAACAAGCTATTCTGAGGTTCCACATCGCCAAATCGGTTAACTGTTTGATGATAATGAGTTGCAATCTCATAAAAAGCCATTCTGAGGTTCCACATCACCAAATTGGTCAATCGTTCACTGATAATGAGTTACAATCTCATAACAGGCTGTTCTGAGGTTCTACATCATCAAATCGGTCAACCATTCAATGATAATGATCTACAATCTCATAAAAAGCTATTCTGAGGTTCCACATCGCCGAATCGGTCAACCATTTGATGATAATGAGTCATAATCTCATAAAAAGCTATTCTGAGGTTCCACATCACTGAATCGGTCAATCGTTCAATGATAATGAGTTGTAATCTCATAATAAGCCATTCTAAGGTTTCACATCGCCGAATAGGTCAACCGTTCGATGATAATGAGTTGTAATCTCATAACAAGTCATTCTAAGGTTCCACATCACCGAATTGGTCAACCGTTTGATGATAATGGCTTGTAATCTCATAAGAAGCCGTTCTGAGGTTCCACATCACCGAATCGGTCAACCGTTGACTGATAATGAGTTGCAATCTCATAACAAGCTGTTCTAAGGTTCCACATCACTGAATCGGTCAACCGTTCGATGATAATGAGTTGCAATCTCATAAATGGCTATTTTGAGGTTCCACATTGCCGAATCGGTCAATCATTCAATGCTAATGAGTTGTAATCTCATAACAAGCTATTCTAAGGTTCCACAACGCCGAATCGGTCAACCGTTTGATGATAATAAGGTGGAAAATCATAACAAGCCATTCTAAGGTTCCACATCATCCAATTGGTCAATCGTTCACTGATAATGAGCTGTAATCTCATAACAAGCTATTCTGAGGTTCCACATCGCCGAATCGGTCAACCATTCGATGATAATGAGCTATAATCTCATAACAAGCTATTCTGAGGTTCCACATCACCAAATCGATCAACCATTTGATGATAATGAGTTGTAATCTCATATCAAGCCATTCTGAGGTTCCACATTGCCAAATCGGTCAACCATTCACTGATAATGAGCTACAATCTTATAACAAGCTATTCTGAGGTTCCACATCGCCGAATCGGTCATCTGTTCGATGATAATGAGCTGCAATCTCATAATTAGCTATTCTAAGGTTCCACATCACCAAATCGGTCAACTATTTGATGATAATGAGTTGTAATCTCATCACAAGCCATTCTTAGGTTCCACATCACCGAATCAGTCAACCATACATTGATAATGAGTTGTAATCTCATAATAAGCTATTCTGAGATTCCACATCGCTCAATCGGTCAACCTTACATTGATATTGAGCTGTAATCTCATAACAAGCCATTCTAAGGTTCCACATCACCAAATCGGTCAACTATTCAATGATAATGAGTTGTAATCTCATAACAAGTTGTTCTAATGTTCCACATTGCCGAATCGGTCAACCGTTCACTGATAATGAGTTTCAATCTCATAACAAGCTGTTATGAGGTTCCACATCGTTGAATCGGTCAACTGAACATTGATAATGAGTTGCAATCTCATAACAAGCTATTCTGAGGTTCTCCATCACCGAATCAGTCAATCGTTTGATGATAATGAGCTACAATCTCATAACAAGCTATTTTGAGGTTCCACATCACTGAATCGATCAACTGTACATTGATAATAAGCTATAATCTCATAACAAGCCATTCTGAGGTTCCACATCACTGAATCGGTCAACCGTTCGATGATAATGTGTTGTAATCTCATAACAAGCTATTCTGAGGTTCCACATCACCAAATCGGTCAACCGTTTGATGCTAATGTGTTGTAATCTCATAACAAGCTGTTCTGAGGTTCCACATCGGCAAATCGGTCAACCGTTTGATGATAATGAGTTGTAATATCATAACAAGTCATTTTGAGGTTCCACATCACCGAATCGGTCAACTATTTGATCATAATGAGTTGTAATCTCATAACAAGCTGTTCTAAGGCTCCACATCACTGAATCAGTGAACCATTCAATGATAATGAGTTGTAATCTCATACCAAGCCATTCTGAGGTTCCACATCGCTGAATCTATCAACCGTTCACTGATAATGAGTCACAATCTCATAACAAGCTGTTCTAAGGTTCCACGTCACCAAATCAGTCAACCATTCGATGATAATGAGCTGCAATCTCATAACAAGCTATTCTGAGGTTCCACATCATAGAATCGGTCAACCATTCAATGATAATGAGTTGTAATCTCACAACAAGCCATTCTGAGGTTCCACATTGCCGAATCGGTCAACCGTTCAATGATAATGAGTTGCAATCTTATAACAAGCTATTCTGAGGTTCCACATCACCAAATCGGTCAACCGTTCAATGATAATGAGCTGTAATCTCATAACAAGCTATTCTGAGGTTCCACATCACTGAATCGGTCAATCGTTCGATGATAATGAGCTGCAATCTCATAACAAGCTGTTCTGAGGTTCTACATCACCGAATCGATCAACCATTCAATGATAATGAGGTGTAATCTCATAACAAGACATTCTGAGGTTCTACATCATCGAATCGGTCAACCATTTACTGATAATGAGCTGCAATCTCATAACAAGCCGTTCTGAAGTTCCACATCGCCGAATGGGTTAACCGTTTGATGACAATGAGCAATAATATCATAACAAGCTATTCTAAAGTTTTGCATCACCGAATCATTCAATCGTTCGATGATAATCAGTTGTAATCTCATAACAAGCCGTTCTGAGGTTCCACATCACCGAATCAATCAACCGTACATTGATAATCAGTTGTAATCTCATAACAAGCTATTCTGAGGTTCCATATCACTGAATCGGTCAATCGTACATTGATAATGAGCACAATCTCATAACAAGCCATTCTAAGGTTCCACATCATCGAATCGGGCAACCGTTCGATGATAATGAGCTGCAATCTCATAACAAGCCGTTCTAAGGTTCCACATCACTGAATCGGTCAACTGTACATTGATAATGAGCTGGAATCTCATAACAAGTTATTCTGAGGTTCCACATCGCCAAATCGGTCAACCATTTGATAATAATGAGTTGTAATCTCATAACAAGCTATTCTGAGGTTCCACATCGCTGAATCTGTGAACCGTTTGATGATAATAAGTTGTAATCTCATAACAAGCCATTCTATGGTTCCACATCACCCAATCGGTCAACCATTCAATTATAATTAGTTGTAATCTCATAACAAGCCATTCTGAGGTTCCACATCACCGAATCAGTCAATCGTTCACTAATAATGAGTTGTAATTTCATAACAAGCTGTTCTGAGGTTCCACATCACCAAATCGGTCAACTGTTCGATGATAATGATCTGTAATCTCATAACAAGCTGTTCTGAGGTTCCACATCGCCAAATCGGTCAATCATTCGATGATAATGAGTTGTAATCTCATAACAAGATATTTTAAGGTTCTACATCACTGAATTAGTCAACCGTTCAATGATAATGAGCTAAAATCTCATAACAAGCTGTTTTGAGGTTCCACATCACCGAATCAGTCAATCCTACATTGATAATGAGCTATAATCTCATAACAAGTTGTTTTGAGGTTCCACATTGCTGAATCGGTCAACCATTCAATGATAATGAGTTGTAATCTCATAACAAGCCGTTCTAAAATTCCACATCGTCGAATTGGTCAACTGTTTGATGATAATGAGTTGTAATCTCATAACAAGCTATTCTGAGGTTTCACATCACTGAATCGGTCAACCGTTCGATGATAATGAGTTATAATCTCATAACAAGCCATTCTAAGGTTGCACATTGCCGAATCGGTCAACTGTTTGATGATAATGAGCTACAATCTCATAACAAGTTGTTCTAAGGTTCCACATCACCAAATCAGTCAACTATTCGATGATAATGAGCTATAATCTCATAACAAGCTATTCTGAGGTTCCACATCACCGAATCAGTCAACCATACATTGATAATGAGCTGCAATCTCATAATAAGCCATTCTTAGGTTCCACATCGCCGAATCAGTCAACTATTCGATGATAATGAGTTGTAATCTCATAACAAGCCATTCTGAGGTTCCACATCACTGAATCGGTCAACCGTTTGATGATAATGAGTTGCAATCTCATAACAAGCCGCTCTGAGGTTCCACATCGCTGAATCAGTCAACCATTCAATGATAATGAGTTGTAATCTCAGAACAAGCCGTTCTGAGGTTCTACATCGCCGAATCGGTCAACCGTTTGATGATAATGAGTTGTAATCTAATAACAAGCCATTCTGAGGTTCCACATCACCGAATTAGTCAACCATTCGATGATAATGATTTGTAATCTCATAACAAGCCATTCTGAGGTTCCACATCACCGAATCATCAACTGTTTGATGATAATGACTTGCAATCTCATAACAAGCTATTCTGAGGTTTCACATTGCTGAATCAGTCAACTGTTCAATGATAATGAGTTGTAATCTCATAACAAGCCATTCTGAGGATCCACATCACTGAATCAGTCAACCGTTCGATGATAATGAGTTGCAATCTCATAACAAGCCATTCTAAGGTTCCACATCGTTGAATCAGTTAACTATTTGATGATAATGAGCTATAATCTCATAACAAGTTGTTCTAGGTTCCACATCACCAAATCGGTCAACCATTTGATGGTAATGAGCTGCAATCTCATAACAAGCTATTTTGAGGTTCCACATCGTCGAATTGGTCAACCGTTTGATGATAATGAGTTGTAATTTTATAATAAGCTATTCTGATGTTCCACATCGCCAAATCGGTCAACCGTTCGATGATAATGAGTTGCAATTTCAAAGCAAGCTGTTCTAAGGTTCCACATTGCCAAATCGGTCAACCGTTCGATGATAATGAGTTGTAATCTCATAACAAGCTGTTCTAAGGTTCCACATCACCGAATCAGTCAACCGTTCGATGATAATGAGTTGCAATCTCATAACAAGCCATTCTGAGGTTCCACATCACCGAATCAGTCAACCATTCAATGATAATGAGCTCCAATCTCATAACAAACTGTTCTAAGGTTCCACATTGCCGAATCGGTCAACCGTTTGATGATAATGAGCTATAATCTCATAATAAGCTATTCTAAGGTTCCACATCGCTGAATCGGTCAACCGTACATTGATAATGAGTTGCAATATCATAACAAGCCATTCTGAGGTTCCACATCACCGAATCAGTCAACCATTTCATGATAATGAGTTGTAATCTCATAACAAGCTATTCTGAGGTTCCACATCACCGAATCGGTCAACCCTTTGATGATAATGATTTTTAATCTGTTAACAAGCCATTCTGAGGTTCCACTTTGCTGAATCGGTCAACCATTCACTGATAATAAGTTGGAATCTCATAACAAGCTATTCTGAGGTTCCACATCATCAAATCGGTCAACCATTTGATGATAATGAGCTACCATCTCATAACAAGATGTTTGGAGGTTCCACATCAGTGAATTGGTTAACCGTTCAATGATAATGAGTTGTAATCTCATAACAAGTCATTTTGAGGTTCCACATTACTGAATCAGTCGACCATTCGATGATAATGAGTTGCAATCTCATAAGAAGCCGTTCTGAGGTTCCACATCGCCAAATCGGTCAACTATTCAATGATAATGAGCTGCAATCTCATAACAAGCTATTCTGAGGTTCCACATCACTGAATCGGTCAACCATTCGATGATAATGAGCTATAATCTCATAACAAACTGTTCTAAGGTTCGACATCGCGTAATCAGGTCAACCCTTCGATGATAATGAGTTGTAATCTCATAACAAGCCATTTTGAGGTTCCACATGGCCAAATCGGTCAACCATTTGCTAATAATGAGCTGCAATCTCATAACAAGCCATTCTGAGGTTCCACATCGCCGAATCGGTCAACCGTTTGATGATAATGAGTTGTAATCCCATAGCAAGCTATTTTGAGGTTCCACATCACTGAATCGGTGAACCGTTTGATGATAATGAGTTGTAATCTCATAGCAAGCCGTTGTGAGGTTCCACATCCCCAAATCGGTTAACCATTCAATGATACTGAGTTGTAATCTCACAACAAGTCATTCTATGGTTCCACATTGCCAAATCGGTCAACCATTCGATGATAATGAGTTGTAATCTCATAACAAGCCGTTCTGAGGTTCCACATCGCCGAATCGGTCAATCATTCGCTGATAATGAGTTGCAATCTCATAACAAGTTGTTCTGAGGTTCCACATCACTGAATCGATCAACTATTGGATTATAATGAGATGCAATCTCATAACAAGCTATTCTGAGGTTCCACATCACCGAGTCGGTCAACTGTTCGATGATAATGAGTTATAATCTCATAACAAGACGTTCTGAGGTTCCACATCACTGAATTAGTCAACCGTTCAATGATAATGAGCTAAAATCTCATAACAAGCTATTCTGAGGTTATACATCACCAAATCAGTCAACCATTCAATGATAATGAGCTGCAATCTCATAACAAGCTATTCTGAGGTTCCACATCGCCGAATCGGTCAATCGTACATTGATAATGAGTTACAATCTCATAACAAGTTGTTTTCAAGTTCCACATCACCGAATCGGTGAACCATTCGATGATAATTAGTTGTAATATCATAACAAGCCATTCTGAGGTTCCACATCGCTGAATCAGTCAACTATTTCATGATAATGAGTTGTAATCTCATAACAAGCCATTCTGAGGTTCCACATCACCGAATCAGTTAATTGTTTAATCATAATGAGTTGTAATCTCATAACAAGCCATTTGGAGGTTCCACATTGCCAAATCGGTCAACCGTTCGATGATAATGAGCTATAATCTCATAACAAGTTGTTCTGAGGTTCCACATCACCGAATCGCTCAACCGTTTGATGATAATGAGCTATAATCTCATAACAAGCTGTTCTGAGGTTCCACATCGCTGAATCGGTCAATCGTACATTGATAATGAGCTACAATCTCATAACAAGCCATTCTGAGGTTCCACATTGCCGAATCGGTCAACTGTTCGATGATAATGAGTTGTAATCTCATAACAAGCCATTCTGAGGTTACACAATGCCGAATCGGTCAACCATTTGATGATAATGAGTTGTAATCTCATAACAAGCCATTCTGAGGTTCCACATTGCTAAATCGGTCAACCGTTCATGGATAATGTGTTTCAATCTCATAACAAGCTATTCTGAGGTTCCACATCACCGAGTCGGTCAACTGTTTGATGATAATGACCTGTAATCTCATAATAAGCTACTCTGAGGTTCCACATTGCTGAATCGGTCAACCGTTTGATGATAATGAGTTATAATCTCATAACAAGCCATTCTAAGGTTCCACATCGCTGAATTGGTCAACCATTTGATGATAATGAGTTGTAATCTCATAACAAGCCATTCTGAGGTTCCACATCATTGAATCGGTCAACCGTTTGATGATAATGAGCTACAATCTCATAACAAGCTATTCTAGGTTCCACATCGTCAAATCGGTCAACCATTTGATGATAATGAGCTGCAATCTCATAACAAGTTATTTTGAGGTTCCAGATCGCCGAATCGGTCAACCGTTCACTGATAATGAGCTGCTATCTCATACAAGCTATTCTAAGGTTCCACATCACTGAATCGGTCAACCATTCGATGATAATGAGCTACAATCTCATAACAAGCTATTCTAAGGTTCCACATTGCCGAATCGGTCAACCCTTCGATGATAATGAGTTGTAATCTCATAACAAGCTATTCTGAGGTTCCACATCGCCGAATTAGTCAACCGTTCGATGATAATGAGTTGCAATCTCATAATAAGCCATTCTGAGGTTCTACATCACTGAATAGGTCAACCGTTCGATGATAATGAGCTCCAATCTCATAACAAGCTGTTCTGAGGTTCCATATTGCCGAATCAGTCAACCGTTCGATGATAATGAGCTACAATCTCATAACAAGCTATTCTGAGTTTCCACATCGCCAAATCGGTCAACCGTACATTGATAATGAGCTGCAATCTTATAACAAGCCATTCTGATGTTCCACATCACAAAATCGGTCAACCATTCGATGATAATGAGTTGTAATCTCATAACAAGCTATTCTGAGGTTCCACATCACTGAATCGGTCAACTCTTTGATGATAATGAGTTGTAATCTTATAACAAGCCGTTCTGAGGTTCTACATTGCCAAATCGGTCAACCATTCACTAATAATGAGTCACAATCTCATAACAAGCTATTCTGAGGTTCCACATCGTCAAATCGGTCAATCATTTAATGATAATGAGCTACAATATCATAACAAGCTATTCTGAGGTTCCACATCGCTGAATTGGTCAACCGTTCGATGATAATGAGTTATAATCTCATAACAAGTCATTTTGAGGTTCCACATCACTGAATCAGTCAACCGTTCGATGATAATGAGTTGCAATCTCATAACAAGTTGTTCTGAGGTTCCACATCACCAAATCAGTCAACCGTTCAATGATAATATGTTGTAATCTCATAACAAGCCGTTCTGAGGTTCCACATCACCAAATTAGTCAACCGTTCAATGATAATGAGTTGCAATCCCATAACAAGCCGTTCTAAGGTTCCACATCGCTAAATCGGTCAACCATTCGATGATAATGAGCTGTAATCTCAGAACAAGCAATTTTGAGGTTCCACATCACCGAATTGGTCAACCGTTTAATGATAATGAGCTATAATCTCATAACAAGCTATTCTAAGGTTCCACATCACCGAATCAGTCAATCATTTGATGATAATGAGTTGTAATCTCATAACAAGCTATTCTGAGGTTCCACATCACTGAATCAGTCAACCGTTCAGTGATAATGAGCTACAATCTCATAACAAGCCGTTCTAAGGTTCCACATCGCTGAATCGGTCAACTGTTCGATGATAATGAGCTACAATCTCATAACAAGCTATTTTAAGGTTCCACATCGCCGAATCGGTCAACCGTTCGATGATAATGAGTTGTCATCTCATAACAAGCTGTTCTGAGGTTCCACATCACTGAATCAGTCAACCGTTTGATGATAATGAGGTGCAATCTCATAACAAGCCATTCTGAGGTTCCACATCACTGAATCGGTCAACTGTTTGATGATAATGAGTTGTAATCTCATAACAAGCCATTCTGAGGTTCCACATCGCTGAATCGGTCAACAGTACATTGATAATGAGTTGTAATCTCATAACAAGCTATTCTGAGGTTGCACATTGTCGAATCGGTCAACTATACATTGATAATGAGCTGCAACCTCATAACAAGCCGTTCTATGGTTCCACATTACCGAATCGGTCAACCGTTCAATGATAATGAGCTACAATCTCATAACAAGTTGTTCTAAGGTACCACATCTTTGAATTAATTAATCGTACATTGATAATGAGCTACAATCTCATAACAAGACATTCTTAGGTTCCACATCGCTAAATCAGTCAACTGTTCGATGATAATGAGTTATAATCTCATAACAAGCTGTTTTGAGGTTCAACATTTCCAAATCGGTCAATCCTTCGATGATAATGAGTTTTAATCTCAAAACAAGTCATTCTGAGGTTCCACATTGCCGAATCGTTCAATTGTTCGATGATAATGAGTTGTAATCTCATAACAAGCCATTCTAAGGTTCTACATCGCTCAATTGGTCAACCATTTGATGATAATGAGTTGTAATCTCATAACAAGCCATTTTGAGGTTCCAGATCGCCGAATTGGTCAACCATACATTGATAATGAGTTGCAATCTCATAACAAGCCGTTCTAAGGTTCCACATCGCCGAATTGGTCAACCATTTGATGATAATGAGCTGCAATCTCATAACAAGTCATTCTGAGGTTCCACAACACTAAATCGGTCAACCATACATTGATAATGAGCTACAATCTCATAACAAGCTATTCTGAGGTTCCACATCACTGAATCAGTCAACCATTTGATGATAATGAGTTATAATCTCATAACAATGTGTTCTGAGCTTCCACATCACCGAATCAGTCAACCGTTCGATGATAATGAGTTGTAATCTCATAACAAGCAATTCTAAGGTTCCACATCGCCGAATCGATCAACCGTTTAATGATAATGAGTTGTAATCTCATAACAAGCCATTCTGAGGTTCCACATCCTCAAATTGGTCAACTATTCGATGATAATGAGTTGTAATCTCATAAAAAGCCATTTTGAGGTTCCACATCACCGAATCGGTCAACCATTCTCTAATAATGAGTTGTAATCTCATAACAAGCTATTTTGAGGTTCCACATCGCCGAATCGGTCAACCGTTTGATGATAACGAGCTGTAATCTCATAACAAGCTATTCTGAGGTTCCTCATCACCGAATCGGTCAACTGTTCGATGATAATTAGTTGTAATCTCATAACAAGCCATTTTGAGGTTCCACATCACTGAATTGGTCAACCGTTCGATGATAATGAGTTGTAATCTCATAACAAGCCATTCTGAGGTTCCACATGATTGAATCAGTCAACCATTCGATGATAATGAGCTACAATCTCATAAAAAGTTGTTCTGAGGTTCTACATTGCCGAATCGGACAACCGTTCGATAATAATGAGCTGCAATCTCATAATAAGTTATTCTGAGGTTCCACATCACCGAATCGGTCAACCATTCACTGATAATGAGCTGCAATCTCATAACAAGCCATTCTGAGGTTCCACATCACCAAATCACTCAACTGTATATTGATAATGAGCTGCAATCTCATAACAAGCCGTTCTGAGGTTCCACATTGCCGAATCAGTCAACCGTTTGATGATAATGAGTTGTAATCTCATAACAAGCTATTTTGAGGTTCCACATCACCGAATTGGTCAACCATTCGATGATAATGAGTTGTAATCTGATAACAAGCTGTTCTGAGGTTCCACATCACCGAATCGGTCAACCGTTCGATGATAATGAGTTGTAATCTCATAACAAGCCGTTCTGAGGTTCCACATCGCCAAATCGGTCAACCATTTGATAATAATGAGTTGTAATCTCATAACAAGCCGTTCTAAGGTTCCACATCACCAAATCGGTCAACCGTTCACTGATAATGAGTTGCAATCTCATAACAAGCTATTCTGAGATTCCATATGGCCGAATTGGTCAACCGTTCGATGATAATGAGCTACAATCTCATAACAAGCTATTTTGAGGTTCCACATCACTAAATTGATCAATTGTTCGATGAAAATAAGTTGTAATCTTATAACAAGCCATTCTGAGGTTCCACATCACCGAATTGGTCAACTGTTCGATGATGATAATGAGCTACAATTTCATAACAAGCTATTCTGATGATCCACATCACCGAATCGGTCAACTGTTTGATGATATTGAGGTGCAATCTCATAACAAGCTGTTCTGAGGTTCCACATTGCCGAATCGGTCAACCATACATTGATAATGAGCTGCAATCTCATAACAAGCTGTTGTGAGGTTCCACATTGCTGAATCGGTCAACTGTTTGATGATAATGAGTTGTAATCTCATAACAAGCTATTCTGGGGTTCCACATCGCCGAATCGGTCAACCGTTTGATGATAATAAGTTGTAATCTCATAACAAGCCATTCTAAGGTTCTACATCACCGAATCAGTCAACCGTTCGATGATAATGAGTTGCAATCTCATTACAAGCTGTTATGAGGTTCCACATCACCGAATCGGTCAACCATTCGATGATAATGAGCTACAATCTCATAACAAGCTATTTTGAGGTTCCACATTGCTGAATTGATCAATTGTTCAATGATAATGAGCTGTAATCTCATAACAAGCTGTTTTGAGGTTCTGCATTGGCGAAACAGTCAACTGTACATTGATAATGAGCTACAATCTCATAGCAAGCCATTCTGAGGTTCCACATTGCCGAATCGGTCAACTGTTATTTGATAATAAGTTGTAATCTCATAAAAAGCTGTTCTAAGGTTCCACATCGCCAAATCGGTCAACAGTTTGATGATAATGACTTGTAATCTCATTACAAGCCATTCTGAGGTTCCACATCGCTGAATCGGTCAACCATTTGATGATAATGAGTTGTAATCTCATAACAAGCCGTTCTGTGGTTCCACATCGCCGAATCGGTCAACTGTTCGATGATACTGAGTTATAATCTCATAACAAGCCATTCTGAGGTTCCACATCACTGAATCGGTCACCCGTTCGATGATAATGAGTTGCAATCTCATAACAAGACATTCTGAGGTTCCACATCGCTGAATCAGTGAACCATTCGATGATAATGAGCTGCAATCTCATAACAAGTTGTTTTGAGGTACCACATCATCAAATCGGTCAACCATTCAATGATAATGAGCTATAATCTCATAATAAGCTATTCTGAGGTTCCACATCACCAAATCGGTCAACCGTACATTGATAATGAGCTGTAATCTCATAACAAGCCATTCTAAGGTTCCACATCGCCAAATCGGTCAACCATTCAATAATAATGAGTTATAATCTCATAACAAGCCGTTCTGAGGTTCCACATTGTCAAATCGATCAACCGTTCACTGATAATGAGTTGTAATCTCATAACAAGCTATTCTGAGCTTCCACATCGCCGAATCGGTCAACTGTTCAATGATAATGATTTGTAATCTCATAACAAGCCGTTCTGAGGTTCCACATCGCCGAATCGGTCAACCATTCGATGATAATGAGATGCAATCTCATAACAAGCTGTTCTGAGGTTCCACATCACCGAATCAGTCAACTGTTTGATGATAATGAGCTGTAATCTCATAACAAGCTATTTTGAGGTTCCACATCACCGAATCGGTCAATCGTTCGATGATAATGAGCTACAATTTCATAACAAGCTGTTCTAAGGTTTCACATCGTCGAATCGGTCAACTGTTCAATGATAATGATTTGTAATCTCATAACAAGCTATTCTGAGGTTCCACATCACCGAATCGGTCAACTATTCGATGATAATGAGTTGTAATCTCATAATAAGCCATTCTAAGGTTCCACATTGTGAAATTGGTCAACCATTTGCTGATAATGAGTTACAATCTCATAACAAGTTGTTCTGAGGTTCCACATCACCGAATCGGTCAACCATTTGATGATAATGAGCTACAATCTCATAACAAGCTATTCTAAGGTTCCACATTGTCAAATAGGTCAATCGTTCGATGATAATGAGTTGTAATCTCATAACAAGCTGTTCTAAGGTTTCACATCACTGAATCGGTCAATCATTTGATGATAATGAGTTGCAATCTCCTAACAAGCAGTTCTAAGGTTCCACATCACCGAATCGGTCAACCATTTGATAAACATGAGCTATAATCTCATAACAAGCTATTCTGAGGTTCCACATCGCCGAATCGGTCAACCGTTCAAGGATAATGAGCTACAATCTCATAACAAGCTATTCTGAGGTTCCACATCGCCGAATTAGTCAACCGTTCGAGGATAATGAGCTGCAATCTCATAACAAGCTATTCTGAGGTTCCACATTGCTGAATTGGTCAACCATTTCACGATAATGAGTTGTAATCTCATAAAAAGTTATTTTAAGGTTGCACATCGCCGAATCGGTCAACCGTACATTGATAATGAGTTGTAATCTAATAACAAGCCGTTCTGAGGTTCCACATCACCGAATCGGTCAACCGTTCGATGATAATGAGTTGTAATCTCATAACAAGCCATTTTGAGGTTCCACATCACCGAATCGGTCAACCCTTTGATGATAATGAATTGTAATCTCATAACAAGCCGTTTTGATGTTCCACATCACCAAATCGTTCAACCATTCGATGATAATGAGTTGTAATCTAATAACAAGCCATTCTGAGGTTCCACATCACTGAATCGGTCAACCATTTGATGATAATGAGTTGTAATCTCATAACAAGCCATTTTGAGGTTGCACATCGCCGAATTGGTCAACCATTCGATGATAATGAGTTGTAATCTCATAACAAGCCGTTCTGAGGTTCCACATCACTGAATCGGTCAACCGTTCGATGATAATGAGTTACAATCTCATAACAAGTTATTTTGAGGTTTCACATCACCGAATCGGTCAACCATTCATTGATATAGAGCTGCAATCTCATAACAAGCTATTCTGAGGTTCCACATTGCCGAATCGGTCAACCATTCGATGATAATGAGTTGCAATCTCATAACAAGCTATTTTGAGGTTCTACATCACCGAATTGGTCAACCATTCGATGATAATGAGTTATAATCTCATAACAAGCCATTTTGTGGTTCCACATCACCGAATCGGTCAACCATTCACTGATAATGAGCTGCAATCTCATAACAAGCCATTCTGAGGTTCCACATTGCCAAATCGATCAACCATTCGATGATAATGTGCTACAATCTCATAACAAGCTGTTCTGAGGTTCCACATCACTGAATCGGTCAACTGTTTGATGATAATGAGTTGTAATCTCATAACAAGCCATTCTGAGGTTCCACATTGCCGAATTGGTCAACCGTTCGATGATAATGAGCTACAATCTCATAACAAGCTACTCTGAGGTTGCACATCAACAAATCGGTCAACCATTTGATGATAATGAGCTACAATCTCATAACAAGCTATTCTGAGGTTCCACATTGCTGAATCGGTCAATTGTACTTTGATAATGAGCTGCAATCTCATAACAAGCCATTTTGAGGTTCCACATCACCAACTCGGTCAACCGTTCGATGATAAGGAGTTATAATCTCATAAAAAGCTATTATGAGGTTCCACATCGCCAAATCGGTCAACCGTTTGATGATAATGTGCTGCAATCTCATAACAAGTTGTTCTGAGGTTCCACATCATCCAATCGGTCAACCATTCGATGATAATGAGTTGTAATCTCATAACAAGCCATTCTGAGGCTCCACATTGCCGAATCAGTCAACCATTCAATGATAATGAGTTGCAATCTCATAACAAGCCATTCTGAGGTTCCACATCGCTGAATCAGTCAACCGTTTGATGATAATGAGCTGCAATCTCATAATAATCTCTTCTGAGGTTCCACATCACTGAATCAGTCAACTGTACGATGATAATGAGCTACAATCTCATAACAAGCTATTTTGAGGCTCCACATTACCGAATCGGTCAACTGTACATTAATAATGAGCTACAATCTCATAACAAGTTGTTCTGAGGTTCCACATCGCTGAATTGGTCAATTGTTCGATGATAATGAGTTGTAATCTCATAACAAGCCATTCTGAGGTTCCACATCACTGAATCAGTCAACCGTTCGATGATAATGAGTTGTAATTTCATAACAAGCCATTCTGAGGTTCCACATTGCCGAATCGGTCAACCGTTCACTGATAATGAGTTACAATGTCATAACAAGCTGTTTTGAGGTTCTACATCACTGAATCGGTCAACCATTTGATGATAATGAGCTACAATCTCATAACAAGCTGTTCTGAGGTTCCACATCGCCGAATCGGTCAACCGTTCGATGATAATGAGTTGTGTAACCACCTAAATTTGGTCTGTCGCAACTATGGACCCTATTTTCCCTAAGTGTGATCATACCCTTGAGTTATGTCCAAACGACCCTGTTACTGTTTGGCATAATTCTTTTAATCAATTTAATGTCCTAGGTGATTTTTATCACTAATTTATATTATCTACTATAGCCATACAATTCAATTCAATATCGACCAATCAGATCAAATCTAAACTAAACATGGCTATAGTATTTAATATGAAGGAATTAAATAAATCTCTATATCAAATGAATCACTTGCAATCCAACCCATTCCCCTAGCCTATTAATTTTATTAAAATGGCTATAGTCCCTTAATTATTA
>MU225415.1:147756-173971 GCA_018584345.1 Thuja plicata
TGTATTGGTCACTGTTCCATCAACATATTCTGAGGGTTGATATGTTGGTGTTCATACTCTTCCTAGATTAGAAGGCAATAGGTCGTCTTTAGAGGGTTTTATGTGTTTTTCATGCTTTTACTAACCCCATGTTTCTAAAACAATAATCTATTGAAGTATTTGTGTCCATCTAACAGGTACCCATTATCACACTCACAAGTTGTAATCTCATAACAAGCCATTCTGAGGTTCCACATCGCTGAATCGGTCAACCGTTCGATGATAATGAGTTGCAATCTCATAACAAGCCATTCTAAGGTTCCACATCGCCGAATCGGTCAACCATTCAATCATAATGACTTGTAATCTCATAACAAGCTGTTCAGAGGTTCCACATCACCGAAAAGGTCAACCACTCGATGATAATGAATTGTAAACTCATAACAAGCCATTCTAATGTTCCACATTGCCAAATCGGTCAACTATTTGATGATAATGAATTGTAATCTCATAAAAAGCCATTTTGAGGTTCTAGATCACCGAATCGGTCAACCGTTCACTGATAATGAGTTATAATCTCATAACAAGCTGTTTTGAGGTTCCACATCGCCGAATCAGTCAACCGTTCGATGATAATGAGCTAGAATCTCAAAACAAGCTATTCTGAGGTTCCACATCGCATAATCGGTCAACTGTTCGATGATAATGAGTTTTAATCTCATAACAAGCTATTCTAAGGTTGCACATCACCGAATCGGTCAACCATACATTGATAATGAGTTGTAATCTCATAACAAGCGATTCTGAGGTTCCACATCACTGAATCGGTCAATCGTACATTGATAATGAGTTGCAATCTCATAACAAGCCATTCAGAGGTTCCACATCACCAAATCGATCAACCATTCGATGATAATAAGCTACAATCTCATAACAAGCTATTCTGAGGTTCCACATTCCTGAATCAGTCAACCGTACATTGATAATGAGCTACAATCTCATAACAAGCTATTTTAAGGTTCCACATCGCCAAATCGGTCAACCGTTCGATGATAATGAGTTGTAATCTCATAACAAGCCATTCTGAGGTTCCACATCACCGAATCAGTCAACCGTTTGATAATAATGAGTTGTAATCTCATAACAATCCATTCTGAGGTTCCACATTTCCGAATCGATCAACCATTCAATGATAATGAGTTGTAATCTCATAACAAACTATTCTGAGGTTGCACATCACTGAATTGGTCAACCATTTGATGATAATGAGTTGTAATCTCATAACAAGCCATTTTGAGGTTCCACATCTCTGAATTGGTCAACCGTTCACTGATAATGAGTTGCAATCTCATAACAAGCTGTTCTGAGGTTCCATATCACCGAATCAGTCAATCGTTCGATGTTAATGAGCTGCAATATCATAACAAGTTGTTCTGAGGTTCCACATCACCAAATCGGTCAACAATTCGATGATAATGAGTTGTAATCTCATAACAAGCCATTTTGAGATTCCACATCACCGAATTGGTCAACCGTTCGATGATAATAAGTTGCAATCTCATAACAAGACATTTTGAGGTTCCACATCACTGAATCGGTCAACCGTTCCATGATAATGAGTTGCAATCTCATAAAATGTTGTTCTGAGGTTCCACATTGCCGAATCGGTCAACCGTTTGATGATAATGAGCTACAATCTCATAACAAGCTATTTTGAGGTTCCACATCGCCGAATCGGTCAACCGTTTGATGATAATGAGTTGTAATCTCATAACAATCGATTCTGAGGTTCCAGATCACCGAATTAGTCAATCATTTGCTGATAATGAGCTGCAATCTCATAACAAGCCATTCTGAGGTTCCACATCACCGAATCGCTCAACCATTCGATGATAATGAGCTGCAATCTCATAACAAGCTATTCTGAGGTTCCACATCACTAAATCGGTCAACCATTCAATGATAATTAGTTGTAATCTCATAACAAGCCGTTCTCAGGTTCCACATCGCTGAATCAGTCAACTATACATTAATAATGAGTTTTAATCTCATAACAAGCTATTATGAGGTTCCACATCACCGAATTGGTCAACCATACATTGATAATGAGTTGCAATCTCATAACAAGTCATCCTAAGGTTCCACATTTCTGAATTGGTCAACCATTTGATGATAATGAGATGCAATCTCATAACAAGCTGTTCTGAGGTTCCACAACACCGAATCGGTCAACCATACATTGATAATGAGCTACAATCTCATAACAAGCTATTTTGAGGTTCCACAGCCCCAAATCAGTCAACCATTTGATGATAATGAGTTGTAATCTCATAACAAGCCATTCTGAGGTTCCACATTGCCAAATCAGTCAACTATTAGATGATAATGAGTTGTAATCTCATAACAAGCCATTTTGAGGTTCCACATCCCTGAATCGGTCAACCGTTCATTTATAATGAGTTGTAATCTCCTAACAAGCTATTTTGAGGTTCCACATCACCGAATCGGTCAACCGTTCGATGATAATGAGCTGCAATCTCATAACAAGCTATTCTGAGGTTCCACATCGCCAAATCGGTCAATCGTTTGATGATAATGAGTTGTAATCTCATAACAAGCCATTTTGAGGTTACACATCACCGAATCGATTAACCGTTCGATGATAATGAGTTGTAATCTCATAACAAGCCATTCTGAGGTTCCACATCGCCAAATCAGTCAACCAATCATTGATAATGACCTGCAATCTCATAACAAGCCATTCTAAGGTGCCACATCACCAAATCACTCAACCATACATTGATAATGAGCTGCAATCTGATAACAAGCTGTTCTGAGGTTCCACATCGCCGAATCGGTCAACTGTTCGATGATAATGAGTTGTAATCTCATAAGAAGCCATTTTGAGGTTCCACATCACCGAATCGATCAACCATTTGATGATAATGAGTTTTAATCTCATAACAAGCCATTCTGAGGTTCTACATCACCGAATCAGTCAACCATTTGGTGATAATGAGTTGTAATCTCATAAAAAGCCATTATGACATTCCACATCGCCGAATCGGTCAACCATTCGATGATAATAAGTTGTTATCTCATAACAAGCCGTTCTGAGGTTCTACATCACCAAATCAGTCAACCGTTCGCTGATAATGAGTTGCAATCTCATAACAAGCTGTTCTGAGGTTCCACATCGCCAAATTGGTCAACCGTTTGATGATAATGAGCTACAATTTCATAACAAGCTATTCTAAGGTTCCACATCGCCGAATCGGTCAACTGTTTGATGATAGTGAGCTGCAATCTCATAACAAGCTATTCTGAGGTTCCACATCGCTGAATCGGTCAACTGTATATTGATAATGAGCTACAATCTCATAACAAGCTATTGTGAGGTTCCACATTGCCAAATCGGTCAACTTTTTGATGATAATGACTTGTAATCTCATAACAAGCTGTTCTGGGGTTCCACATCACTGAATCGATCAACCGTTTGATGATAATAAGTTGTAATCTCATAACAAGCCATTCTAAGGTTCCACATGACCAAATTAGTCAACTGTTTGATCATAATGAGTTGCAATCTCATTACAAGCTATTTTGAGGTTCTACATCACCGAATCGGTCAACCATTCGATGATAATAAGCTACAATCTCATAACAAGCTATTCTGAGGTTCCACATCGCTGAATCGATCAATTATTCGATGATAATGAGCTGTAATCTCATAACAAGCTATTCTGAGGTTCCACATCGATGAATCGGTCAACTATACATTGATAATGAGCTGTAATCTCATAACAAGGCATTCTAAGGTTCCACATTGCCGAATCGGTCAACTGTTCGATGATAATGAGTTGTAATCTCATAACAAGCCATTCTGAGGTTCCACATCGCCAAATCGGTCAACAGTTTGATGATAATGAGTTGTAATCTTATAACAAGCCATTGTGAGGTTCAACATCGCTGAATCAGTCAACCATTTGACGATAATGAGTTATAATCTCATAACAAGCCATTCTGAGGTTCCACATCGCCGAATCGGTCAACCATTCGATGATAATGAGTTGCAATCTCATAACAAGCCATTCTGAGGTTCCACATCATCGAATTGGTAAACTATTCGATGATAATGAGCTATTATCTCATAACAAGCCATTCTGAGGTTCCACATCACCGAATTGGTCAACAGTTTGATGATAATGAGTTGCAATCTCATAACAAGCTATTCTAGGTTCCACATCGCCGAATCGATCAACCGTTTGATGATAATGAGTTGTAATCTCATAACAAGCCATTCTGAGGTTCCACATCACCAAATCGGTCAACTGTTCACTGATAATGAGCTGTAATCTCATAACATGCCGTTCTAAGGTTCTACATCACCGAATCGGTCAACCGTTTGATGATAATAAGCTTTAATCTCATAACAACCTGTTCTGAGGTTCTACATTGCCGAATCGGTCAATCGTTCGATGAGAATGAGTTGTAATATCATAACAAGCCGTTCTGAGGTTCCACATCATTGAATCGGTCAACCGTTCATTGATAATGAGCTATAATCTCATAACAAGCTATTCTGAGGTTGCACATCGCCGAACCGGTCAACTGTACATTGATAATGAGTTATAATTTCATAACAAGCCGTTCTGAGGTTCCACATCGGAGAATCTGTCAATCATTCGATGACAATGAGCTGCAATCTCATAACAAGCCATTCTGAGTTTCCACATCGCCAAATCGGTCAACCGTACATTGATAATGAGCTGCAATCTCATAACAAGCCATTCTGAGTTTCCACATTGCTGAATCGGTCAATCGTACATTGATAATGAGTTGTAATCTCATAACAAGCTATTCTGAGTTTCCACATCACCGAATCAGTCAACCATACATTGATAATGAGCTACAATCTCATAATAATATATTCTGAGGTTCCACATCGCCGAATTAGTCAACCGTTTGACGATAATGAGCTACAATCTTATAACAAGCAGTTTTGAGGTTCCACATCCCTGAATCTGTCAATCGTACATTGATAATGAGTTGCAATCTCATAATAAGTCATTCTGAGGTTCAACATCACTGAATCGATCAACCGTTTGATGATAATGAGTTGTAATCTCATAACAAGCCATTCTAAGGTACCACATCACCGAATTGGTCAACTGTTTGATGATAATGAGTTGTAATTGCATAACAAGCCATTCTGAGGATCCACATTGTCAAATCGGTCAACCATTCATTGATAATGAGTTGCAATCTCATAACAAGCTATTCTGAGGTTCCACATCACCGAATCGGTCAATCATTCGATGATAATGAGTTGTAATCTTATAACAAGCCATTCTGAGGTTCCACATCACTGAATCGGTCAACCATTCGATGATAATGAGTTGTAATCTCATAACAAGTTGTTATGAGGTTCCACATTGCTAAATTAGTCAACCGTTCAATGATAATGAGTTGTAATCTCATAACAAGCCATTCTGAGGTTCCACATTGCCGAATCAGTCAACCGTTCCCTAATAATAAGGTGCAATCTCATAAAAAGTTATTTTGAGGTTCCACATCACCGAATCAGTCAACCGTTTGATGATAATGAGCTGTAATCTCATAACAAGCTATTCTGAGGTTCCACATCGCCAAATTGATCAACCATTCGATGATAATGAGTTACAATCTCATAACAAGCTATTCTGGGGTTCCACATCGCCAAATTGATCAACAGTTTGATGATAATGAGCTGCAATCTCATAACAAGTTGTTCTGAGGTTCCACATCGCTGAATCGGTCAACCATTCAATGATAATGAGTTGCAATCTCATAACAAACTATTCTGAGGTTCCACATCACTGAATCAGTCAACCGTTTGATGATAATGAGTTGTAATCTCATAACAAGCCGTTCTGAGGTTCAACATTGCTGAATCGGTCAACCGTACATTGATAATGAGCTACAATCTCATAACAAGTTGTTTTGAGGTTCCACATCACTGAATCGGTCAACCATTCAATGATAATGAGTTGTAAACTCATAACAAGCCATTCTGAGGTTCCACATTACTGAATCGGTCAACCATTCAATGATAATCAGTTTTATTCTCATAAAAAGCCATTCTGAGGTTCTACATTACCGAATCGGTCAACCGTTTGATGATAATGAGTTGTAATCTCATAACAAGCTATTTTGAGGTTCCACATAACCCAATCGGTCAATCGTTCAATGATAATGAGTTGTAATCTCATAACAAGCCATTCTGAGGTTCCACATCACCGAATCAGTCAACCCTTTGCTGATAATGAGTTACAATCTCATAACAAGCTATTCTAAGGTTCCACATCACTGAATTGGTCAACCGTTTGATGATAATGAGCTGCAATCTCATAACAAGCTATTCTAAGGTTCCACATCGCTGAATCGGTCAACCGTTTGATGATAATGAGTTGTAATCTTATAACAAGCCGTTCTGAGGTTCCACATCGCCAAATTGGTCAACAGTTTGATGATAATGAGCTACAATCTCATAACAAGCTGTTCTGAGGTTCCACATCACCAAATCAGTCAACTGTTCGATGATAATGAGCTGCAATCTCATAACAAGCTATTCTGAGGTTCCACATCACAGAATCAGTCAACCATAAATTGATAATGAGCTGCAATCTCATAACAAGCCATTCTGAGGTTCCACATTGCCGAATTGATCAACCGTTTGATGAAAATAAGTTGTAATCTCATAACAAGCCATTCTAAGGTTCCACATTGCCGAATCAGTCAACCGTTTGGTGATAATGAGTTGTAATCTCATAACAAGTCATTCTGAGGTTCCACATCACCAAATCAGTCAACCGTTCGATGATAATGAGTTGCAATCTTATAACAAGCCATTCTAAAGCTCCACATCACTGAATCGGTCAACTGTTCAATGATAATGAGCTACAATCTCATAACAAGCTATTCTGAGGTTCCACATCATTGAATCAGTCAACCGTACATTGATACTGAGCTGCAATCTCATAACAAGCCATTTTGAGGTTCCACATTGCCGAATTGGTCAACCATTCGATGATAATGAGTTGTAATCTCATAACAAGCCATTCCAAGGTTGCACATCACTGAATCAGTCAACCGTTTGATGATAATGAGTTGTAATCTCATAACAAGCCGTTCTGAGGTTCCACATTGTCAAATCGGTCAACGGTTTGCTGATAATGAGTTACAATCTCATAACAAGCTATTTTGAGTTTCCACATTGCTGAATCGGTCAACCGTTCGATGATAATGAGCTCCAATCTCATAATAAGCTATTCTGAGGTTCCACATCACCGAATCGGTCAACCATTCGATGATAATGAGTTGTAATCTCATAAAAAGCTATTCTGAGGTTCCACATCGCCGAATCGGTCAACTATTTGATGATAATGACTTGCAATCTATAACAACCCATTCTGAGGTTCCACATCGCCGAATCGGTCAACCGTTCAATGATAATAAGTTGCAATCTCATAATAAGTTGTTCTGAGGTTCCACATTATAGAATCGGTCAACCGTTTGATGATAATGAGCTACAATCTCATAACAAGCTATTCTGAGGTTCCACATCGCCGAATCGGTCAACCATTCGATAATAATGAGTTGTAATCTCATAACAAGCCATTCTGAGGTTCCACATCACCAAATCGGTCAACCATTTGATGATAATGAGCTGTAATCTCATAACAAGTTGTTCTGAGGTTCCACATCACTGAATTGGTCAACTATTTGATGATAATGAGTTGTAATCTCATAACAAGCCATTCTGAGGTTCCACATCGCCGAATCCGTCAACCATACATTGATAATGAGATGCAATCTCATAACAAGCTGTTCTGAGGTTCCACATCGCCGAATTGGTCAACCATTCGATGATAATGAGTTGTAATCTCATAACAAGCCATTCTGAGGTTCCACATCACTGAATCGGTTAACCATTTGATGATAATGAGTTGTAATCTCATAATAAGCCGTTCTAAGGTTCCACATTGCCGAATCGGTCAACTGTTTGATGATAATGAGTTATAATCTCATAACAAGCCATTCTAAGGTTCCACATCGCTGAATCATTCAACTGTTTGATGATAATGAGTTGTAATCTCATAACAAGCCGTTCTGAGGTTCCACATCACCGAATCGGTCAACCGTTCGATGATAATGAGTTGTAATCTCATAACAAGTTGTTCTGAGGCTCCACATTGCCGAATCGGTCAACCGTTCGATGATAATGAGTTGTAATCTCATAACAAGCCATTCTGAGGTTCCACATCACTGAATCAGTCAACCGTTCACTGATAATGAGGTGCAATATCATAATAAACTATTCTTAGGTTCCACATCGCCAATTTGGTCAACCGTTTGATGATAAAGAGCTGTAATCTCATGACAAGCTATTTTGAGGTTCCACATCACCGAATCGGTCAACCGTTCAATGATAATGAGTTGTAATCTCATAATAAGCCATTCTGAGTTTCCACATTGTCAAATCGGTCAACTGTTTGATGATAATAAGTTGCAATCTCATAACCTGCCTTTCTGAGGTTCCACATCGCCGAATCGGTCAATCGTTCGATGATAATGAGTTGCAATCTCATAACAAGCTGTTCTAAGGTTCCACATCGCTAAATCGATCAACCGTTTGATGATAATGAGCTGTAATCTCATAACAAGCTATTTTAAGGTTCCACATCATTGAATTGGTCAACCGTTTGATGATAATGAGTTGTAATCTCATAACAAGCCATTCTGAGGTTCTACATCACCGAATCAGTCAATCATTCACTGATAATGAGCTACAATCTCATAACAAGCCATTCTGAGGTTCCACATTGCTGAATCGGTCAACCGTACATTGATAATGAGCTGCAATCTCATAACAAGCCGTTCTGGGGTTCCACATCGCTGAATCAGTCAACCATTTGATGACAATGAGTTATAATCTCATAACAAACCATTCTGAGGTTCCACATCGCTGAATCGATCAATCATTCAATGATAATGAGTTTTAATCTCATAACAAGCCATTCTGAGGTTCCACATCACCAAATCGGTCAACCGTTCAATGATAATGAGGTGTAATCTCATAACAAGCCATTTTGAGGTTCCACATCACCGAATCAGTCAACCGTTCAATGATAATGAGTTTTAATCTCATAACAAGCCATTCTGAGGTTCTACATCACTGAATCGGTCAACCATTCACTGATAATGAGTTCTAATATCATAACAAGCTATTCTGAGGTTCCACATCGCTGAATCGGTCAACCGTTTGATGATAATGAGCTACAATCTCATAACAAGCTATTCTGATATTCCACATCATAGAATCAGTCAACCATACATTGATAATGAGTTGCAATCTCATAACAAGCTCTTCTGAGGTTCTACATTGCTAAATTGGTCAACTGTTTGATGATAATAAGTTGTAATCTCATAACAAGCCGTATTGAGGTTCCACATCCCCAAATTAGTCAACCGTTCAATAATAATGAGTTATAATCTCATAACAAGCCTATCTGAGGTTCTACATTGCCGAATTGGTCAACTGTTCGATGATAATGAGTCGCAATCTCATAACAAGCCATTTTGAAGCTCCACATCGCCAAATCGATCAACCGTTCGATGATAATGAGCTGTAATCTCATAACAAGCTGTTTTGAGGTTCCACATCACCGAATCAGTCAACCATTCAATGATAATGAGCTGCAATCTCATAACAAGCTATTTTGAGGTTCCACATCACCGAATCAGTGAACCGTTCAATCATAATGAGTTGTAATCTCATAATAAGCCATTTCGAGGTTCCAAATCCCCGAATTGGTCAGCCGTTTGATAATAATGAGTTATAATCTCATAACAAGCTATTCTAAGTTTCCACATCGTCGAATCGGTCAACCATTTGATGATAATGAGCTCCAATCTCATAACAAGTTTTTCTGAGGTTCCACATCGCTGAATCGGTCAACCGTTCAATGATAATGAGTTGTAATCTCATAACAAGCCGTTCTGAGTTTCCACATCACCAAATCGGTCAACCGTTCGATGATAATGAGTTGTAATCTCATTACAAGCTATTCTGGCATTCCACATCACTGAATCAGTCAACCATTCAATGATAATGAGTTGTAATCTTATAACAAGCCATTCTAAGGTTCCACATTGCAGAATCGGTCAACCATTCGATGATAATGAGTTGTAATCTCATAACAAGATGTTTTAAGGTTCCACATCGATGAATTAGTCAACCATTTGATGATAATGAGCTGCAATCTCATAACAAGCTATTCTGACGCTCCACATCGCCTAATCAGTCAACCATTCGATGATAATGATTTGCAATCTCATAACAGGCCATTCTTAGGTTCCACATCGCCGAATCAGTCAACCGTTCGATGATAATGAGCTGCAATCTCATAACAAGCTGTTTTGAGGTTCCACATCCCCAAATTGGTCAACCGTTCAATGATAATGAGCTGTAATCTCATAACAAGCTGTTCTGAGGTTCCACATCACTGAATCAGTCAAGCATACATTGATAATGAGCTGCAATCTCATAACAACCCATTCTAAGGTTCCACATCGCCAAATTGGTCAACCATTTGATGATAATGAGTTGTAATCTCATAACAAGCCATTCTGAGGTTCCACATCACCGAATCGGTCAACCGTTCGATAATAATGAGTTGTAATCTCATAATAAGCCATTTTGAGGTTCCACATTGCCGAATCGGTCAACCATTCACTGATAATAAGTTGCAATCTCATAATAAGCTGTTCTAAGGTTCCACATCGCCAAATTGGTCAACTATTTGATGATAATGAGCTACAATCTCATAACAAGCTGTTCTGAGGTTCCACCTCGTCGAATCGGTCAACCGTTCGATGATAATGAGTTGTAATCTCATAACAAGCAATTCTAATGTTCCACATCGCTGAATCGGTCAACAGTTTGATGATAATGAGTTGTAATCTCATAACAAGCCGCTCTAAGGTTCCACATTTCCAAATCAGTCAACCATTCACTGATAATGAGGTGCAATCTCATAACAAAATATTCTGAGGTTCCACATCGCCGAATTAGTCAACCGTTCGATGATAATAAGCTGCAATCTCATAACAAGCTGTTCCGAGGTTCCACATCACCGAATCGGTCAACCGTTTGATGATAATGAGTTGCAATCTCATAACAAGCTATTCTGAGGTTCCAAATCACCGAATCGGTCAACCGTTCAATAATAATGAACTGCAATCTCATAACAAGCTGTTATGAGGTTCTACATTGTCGAATCAGTCAACCGTTCGATGATAATGAGTTGTAATCTCATAACAAGCCGTTCTAAGGTTCCACATCACCGAACTGGTCAACTGTTTGATGATAATGAGCTCCAATCTCATAACAAGCCATTCTGAGGTTCCACATCGCCGAATCGGTCAGCCATACATTAATAATGAGCTATAATATCTTAACAAGCCGTTCTGAGGTTCCACATCATCAAATCGGTCAATCGTTCGATGATAATGAGTTGTAATATTATAAAAAGCCATTCTGAGGTTTCACATCACCAAATCGATCAACCGTTCGATGATAATGAGTTGTAATCTCATAACAAGCCATTTTGAGGTTCCACATTGCCGAATCAGTTAACCATTAAATGATAATGAGTTGTAATCTCATAACAAGCCATTCTAAGGTTCGACATCGCCGAATCAGTCAATCATTCGATGATAATGAGTTATAATCTCATAACATGCCATTCTGAGGTTCTACATCAGCGAATCGGTCAACCGTTCACTTATAATGAGTTGCAATCTCATAACAAGCTATTCTAAGGTTCCACATCGCCAAATTAGTCAACCATTCAATGATAATGAACTACAATCTCATAACAAGTTGTTCTAAGGTTCCACATCACCGAATCGGTCAACCGTTTGATGATAATGAGTTGTAATCTCATAATAAGCTATTCAGAGGTTCCACATCACTGAATCAGTCAACCGTTTGATGATAACAAGTTATAATCTTATAACAAGCTGTTCTAAGGTTCCACATCACCGAATTGATCAACCGTTTGATGATAATGAGTTGCAATCTCATATCAAGCCATTATGAAGTTCCACATCACCGAATCAGTCAACCGTTCGATGATAATGAGTTGCAATCTCATAACAAGCTATTTTGAGGTTCCACATCGCCAAATCGGTCAACCGTTCAATGATAATGAGCTACAATCTCATAACAAGTTGTTCTGAGGTTTCACATTGCCGAATCAATCAACCATTCGATGATAATGAGTTTTAATCTCATAACAAGCCGTTCTGAGGTTCCACATCACTGAATCAGTCAACCATTCACTGATAATGAGCTACAATCTCATAACAAGCTATTCTGAGGTTCCACATCGCTGAATCGGTCAACCGTTCAATGCTAATGTACTGCAATCTCATAACAAGTTGTTCCTAGGTTCGACATTGCCGAATCGGTCAACCGTTCAAAGATAATGAGTTGTAATCTCATAACAAGCCATTCTTAGGTTCCACATCACCGAATCGGTCAACCGTACATTGATAATGAGTTGTAATCTCATAACAAGCTATTTTGAGGTTCCACATCACTGAATCAGTCAACCATATATTGATAATGAGCTGCAATCTCATAACTAGCCGTTCTGAGGTTCCACATCCCAGAATCGGTCAACCGTTCCATGATAATGAGCTGTAATCTTATAACAAGCCGTTATGAGATTCCACATTGCTGAATCGGTCAACTGTTCAATGATAATGAGTTGTAATCTTATAGCAAGTTGTTCTAAGGTTCCACATCTCCGAATGAGTCAACCATTCGATGATAATGAGTTGTAATCTCATAACAAGCCCTTCTCAGGTTCTACATCACCAAATCGGTCAACCATTCAAAGGTATGAGATGTAATCTCATAACAAGGTATTCTGAGGTTCCACATTGCCAAATCGATCAACCATTCACTGATAATGAGGTGCAATCTCATAAAAAACTATTCTGAGGTTACACATCATGAAATTGGTCAACCGTTCAATGATAATGAGCTTTAATCTCATAACAAGCTATTCTAAGGTTCCACATCACTGAATCGGTCAACCGTTCGATGATAATGAGTTGTAATCTCATAACAAGCCATTCTGAGGTTCTACATCACTGAATCGATCAACCATTTAATGATAATGAGTTTTAATCTTATAACAAGCTATTCTTAGGTTCCACATCGCCAAATCAGTCAACCGTTTGATGATAATGAGCTGCAATCTCATAACAAGCTATTTTGAGGTTCAACATCGCTGAATCGGTCAACCGTTTGATGATAATGAACTATAATCTCATAACAAGCTATTCTAAGGTTCCACATCACTAAATCGGTCAATCATTCAATGATAATGAGTTGTAATCTCATAACAAGCCGTTCTGAGGTTCCACATCACCGAATCGGTCAATCATTCGGTGATAATGAGCTGTAATCTCATAACAAGCCGTTCTAAGGTTCTACATCGCTGAATCGGTCAATCATACATTGAAAATGAGCTACAATCTCATAACAAGCCATTCTGAGGTTCCACATCACTGAATCGGTCAACTGTTTGATGATAATGAGTTGTAATCTCATAACAAGCCTTTCTGAGGTTCCACATCGCCGAATCGATCAACCATTCAATGATAATGAGTTTTAATCTCATAACAAGCCATTCTAAGGTTCCACATCACCAAATCGGTCAACCGTTCGATGATAATGAGTTGTAATCTCATAACAAGCCATTCTGAGGTTCCACATCGCTGAATTGGTCAACCGTTTGATGATAATGAGTTGTAATCTCATAACAAGCCATTCTGAGGCTCCACATTGCCGAATCGGTCAACCATTCATAGATAATGAGTTGCGATCTCATAATAAGCTGTTATGAGGTTCCACATCGCCGAATCGGTCAACTGTTCGATGATAATGAGCTGCAATCTCATAACAAGCTGTTGTGAGGTTCCACATCGCCGAATCGGTCAACCGTTCGATGATAATAAGTTGTAATCTCATAACAAGCCATTCTGAGGTTCCACATCACCAAATTGGTCAATCGTTCAATGATAATGAGTTGCAATCTCATAAAAAGCTGTTCTGAGGTTTCACATCGCCGAATCGGTCAACCATTTGATGATAATGAGTTGCAATCTCATAACAAGCTATTCTGAGGTTCCACATCACAGAATTGATCAACCGTACATTGATAATGAGCTATAATCTCATAACAAGCCATTCTGAGGTTCCACATCACCGAATTGGTCAACCGTTTGATGATAATGAGTTGTAATCTTATAACAAGCCATTCTGACGTTCCACATCACTGAATCCGTCAACCGTTTGATGATAATGAGTTGTAATCTCCTAACAAGCCATTCTGAAGCTCCACATCACCGAAGCAGTCAACCATTCGATGATAATGAGTTGCAATCTCATAACAAGCTGTTCTGAGGTTCCACATCGCCAAATCAGTCAACCGTTCGATGATAATGAGCTATAATCTCATAACAAGCTGTTTTGAGGTTCCACATCACCGAATCGGTCAACCATACATTGATAATAAGAAATGATCTCATAACAAGCCATTCTGAGGTTTCACATCACTGAATTGGTCAACTGTTCGATGATTATGAGCTGTAATCTCATAACAAGCTATTTTGAGCTTCCACATCACCGTATCGATCAACCATTCGATGATAATGAGCTGCAATCTCATAACAAGCTATTCTGAGCTTCCACATCACAGAATCAGTCAACCATACATTGATAATGAGCTGCAATGTCATAACAAGACATTTTGAGGTTCCACATCACCAAATCTGTCAACTGCTCGATGATAATGAGTTGTAATCTCATAACAAGCCATTCTGAGGTTCTACATCGCCGAATTGGTCAACCCTTCGATGATAATGAGTTGTAATCTCATAACAAGTAATTCTAAGGTTCCACATCTCCGAATCGGTCAACCGTTCGATGATAATGAGTTGCAATCTCATAACAAGCTGTTCTGAATCTCCACATCACTAAATCGGTCAACCATTCGATCATAATGAGCTACAATCTCATAATAAGCTATTCTGAGGTTCTACATTGCCAAATCGGTCAACTATTCGATGATAATGAGCTGCAATCTCATAACAAGCTGTTCTAAGGTTCCACATTGCTAAAATGGTTAACCATACATTGATAATGATATGTAATCACATAACAAGACATTTTGAGGTTGCACATCGCCGAATCAGTCAACCGTTTGATGATAATGAGTTGTAATCTCATAAAAAGTCATTCTGAGGTTCTACATCGCCGAATTGGTCAACCGTTCAATGATAATGAGTTGTAATCTCATAATAAGCTATTCTAAGGTTCCACATCATTGAATCAGTCAACTGTACGATGATAATAAGCTGCAATCTTATAATAAGCTATTTTGAGGTTACACATCACCAAATCGGTCAACTGTTCAATGATAATGAGCTGCGATCTCATAACAAGCTATTCTGAGGTTCTACATCGCCGAATCGGTCAACCATACATTGATTATGAGCTGTAATCTCATAACAAGCCATTCTGAGGTTCCACATCACTGAATTGGTCAACCATTTGATGATAATGAGTTGTAATCTCATAATAAGTCATTCTGAGGTTCCACATCGCCAAATCGGTCAACCGTTTGATGATAATGAGTTGTAATCTCATAACAAGCCAGTTTGAGGTTCAACATTGCCGAGTCGATCAATCGTTCACAGATAATGAGTTGCAATCTCATAACAAGCTGTTCTAAGGTTCCAGATCACTGAATTGGTCAATCATTTGATGATAATGAGCTGCAATCTCATAACAAGCTGTTCTGAGGTTTCACATCACCGAATCGGTCAACCATTTGATGATAATGAATTGTAATTTCATAAAAAGTCATTCTGAGGTTCAACATCACCGAATCAGTCAACCATTCGATGATAATGAGTTGCAATCTCATAACAAGCCATTCTGAGGTTCCACATTGCCGAATCGGTCAACATTTTGATGATAATTAGCTACAATCTCATAACAAGCTATTCTGAGGTTCTACATCATTGAATCGGTCAACCGTTCGATGATAATGAGCTGCAATCTCATAACAAGTTGTTCCGAGGTTCCACATCACCAAATTAGTCAACCGTTCGATGATAATGAGTTGTAATCTCATAACAAGCCATTCTGAGGTTCCACATCACTGAATCGGTCAACTATTTGATGATAATGAGCTACAATCTCATAACAAGCTATTATGAGGTTCCACATCGTCAAATTGGTCAACGGTTTGATGATAATGAGTTGTAATCTCAGAACAAGCCATTCTGAGCTTCCACATCGCCAAATCGGTCAACCGTTCGATGATAAAGAGTTGTAATCTCATAACAAGCCATTCTGAGGTTGCACATCGCCGAATCAATCAACCGTTTGATGATAATGAGCTACAATCTTATAACAAGCTATTCTGAGGTTCCACATCACTGAATCGGTCAACCGTTCAATGATAATGAGCTGCAATCTCATAATAAGCTATTCTGAGGTTCCACATCACCGAATTGGTCAACCATACATTGATAATGAGCTGCAATCTCATAACAAGCCATTGCTCAATCAGTCAACTATTCACTAATAATGAGTTACAATCTGATAACAAGCTATTCTGAGGTTCCACATCACCGAATCGGTCAACCATTCAATGATAATGAGCTACAATCTCATAAAAAGCTATTATGAGGTTCCATATCGCCGAATCGATCAACTGTTCGATGATAATGAGTTGTCATCTCATAACAAGCCGTTCTAATGTTCCACATCACCGAATCGGTCAACTGTTCGATGATAATGAGTCACAATCTCGTAATAAGCCATTCTAAGGTTCCACATCACCGAGTTAGTCAACTATTTGATGATAATGAGCAACAATCTTAAAACAAGCTGTTCTAAGGTTCCACATCGCTGAATTGGTCAACCGTTCAATGATAATGAGTTGTAATCTCATAACAAGCCAATCTGAGGTTACACATCATCGAATCAGTCAACTATTAGATGAAAATGAGTTGCAATCTCATAACAAGCCATTCTGAGGTTCCACATCAATGAATCGATAAACTGTTTGATGATAATGAGCTGCAATCTCATAAGAAGTTGTTCTGATGTTCCACATCGCCAAATCGGTCAACCGTTCGATGATAATGAGTTGCAATCTCATAACAACCTATTCTGACATTCCACATCACCTAATCGGTCAACCATCGATCATAATGAGTTGTAATCTCATAACAAGCCATTCTGAGGTTCCACATCACTGAATCGGTCAACCGTTCACTGATAATGAGCTGCAATCTCATAACAAGCTGTTCTGAGGTTCCACATCACCAAATCGATCAACTATTCAATGATAATGAGCTACAATCTCATAACAAGCATTTGTGAGGTTCCACATCACCAAATTTGGTAACCGTTCGATGATAATGAGTTGTAATCTCATAATAAGCCGTTCTGAGGTTCCACATTGTTGAATCAGTCAACCGTACATTGATAATGAGTTGTAATCTCATAACAAGCTATTCTAAGGTTCCACATCCCTGAATCGGTCAACCGTACATTGATAATGAGCTACAATCTCATAACAAGCCCTTCTGAGGTTCCACATCACTGAAGTGGTCAACTGTTTGATGATAATGAGCTGTAATCTCATAACAAGCCATTCTGAGGTTCCACATCACCAAATCGGTCAACCATACATTGATAATGAGCTGCAATCTCATAACAAGCTATTCTGAGGTTCCACATCAGCGAATCGGTCAATCGTTTGATGATAATGAGTTGTAATCTCATAACAAGCCGTTCTGAGGTTCCACATCACCAAATCGGTCAACCGTTCGATGAAAATAGATTGTAATCTCATAACAAGCCATTCTGAGGTTCCACATCATCGAATCGGTCAACCATTGGCTGATAATAAGTTGCAATCTCATAACAAGCTATTCTGAGGTTCCACATCACCGAATTGATCAACCATTCAATGATAATGAGTTGCAATCTCATAATAAGCTATTCTGAGGTTCCACATCGCCAAATCGGTCAACCATTCATTGATAATGAGTTGCAATCTCATAACAAGCTGTTCTGAGGTTCCACATTGCCGAATCAGTCAACCGTTCGATGATAATGAGCTGTAATCTCATAACAAGCCATTCTGAGGTTCCACATCACCGAATCGGTCAACCATTTGATGATAATGAGCTTCAATCTCATAACAAGCTATTCTGAGGTTCCACATCGCAGAATCGGTCAACCGTTCCATGATAATGAGCTGTAATCTCATAACAAGCTATTCTGAGGTTCTACATGGCCGAATCGGTCAACCATTCAATGATAATAAGTTGTAATCTCATAACAAGCCATTCTGAGGTTCCACATCGCCAAATTGGTTAACCCTTCACTGATAATGTGCTGCAATCTTAGAACAAGCCGTTCTAAAGTTCCACATCATCAAATCAGTCAACCGTTCAATGATAATGAGCTGTAATCTCATAACAAGCTGTTCTAAGGTTCCACATCATTGAATTGGTCAACTGTTCTATGATAATGAGTTATAATCTGATAACAAGGCATTCTAAGGTTCCACATCACCAAATCGGTCAACCGTTTGATGATAATGAGTTGTAATCTCATAACAACCCATTCTGAGGTTCCACATCACCGAATTGGTCAACCATTCACTGATAATGAGTTGCAATCTCATAACAAGCTATTCTGAGGTTCCACATCGCCGAATCAGTCAACCATTTGATGATAATGACCTGTAATCTCATAACAAGTTGTTTTGAGGTTCCACATCACCGAATCGGTCAACCATTCAATGATAAGGAGTTGTAATCTCATAAAAATCCATTCTGAGGTTCCACATTGCCGAATCGGTCAACTGTTCGATGAGAATGAGTTTCAATTTCATAATAAGCCATTCTAAGGTTCCACATCACTGAATCAGTCAACCATTCGATGATAATGAGCTATAATCTCATAACAAGCTATTCTAAAGTTCCATATCACTGAATCGGTCAACCATTCAATGATAATGAGCTGCAATCTCATAACAAGCTATTCTGAGGTTCCACATCGCCAAATCGGTCAACCGTTTGATGATAATGAGTTGTAATCTCATAACAAGCCATTATGAGGTTCCACATCACCAAGTCGGTCAACCATTCGCTGATAATGAGCTACAATCTCATAACAAGCCATTCTAAGGTTCCACATCGTGGAATCGGTTAACCGTTCAATGATAATGAGCTGCAATCTGATAATAAGTTGTTCTGAGGTTCCACATCGCCGAATCGGTCGACCATTCGATGATAATGAGTTTTAATCTCATAACAAGCCATCTCAAGGTTCCACATAGCCAAATCGGTCAACCGTATATTGATAATGAGTTGTAATCTCATAACAAGTTGTTCTGAGGTTCCACATCACCAAATCGGTCAATCGTACATTGATAATGAGTTGTAATCTCATAACAAGCTATTCAGAGTTTCCACATTGCCGGATCGGTCAACCATTCTTTGATAATGAGCTGCAATCTCATAACAAGCCATTCTGAGGTTCCACATCACCGAATCGGTCAATCGTACATTGATAATGAGCTGCAATCTCATAACAAGCCGTTCTGAGGTTCCACATCGCCAAATCGGTCAACCGTTCAATGATAATGAGTTGTAATCTCATAACAAGTCATTCTGAGGTTCCACATCGCTGAACTGGTCAACCGTTTGATGATAATGAGTTGTAATCTCATAACAAGTCATTCTGAGGTTCCAAATAGCTGAATCGGTCAACCGTTCGATGATAATGAGTTGTAATCTCATAACAATCTATTCTGAGGTTCCACATCCCCGAATTGGTCAACCATTCAATGATAATGAGTTGTTATCTCATAACAAGCCATTTTGAGGTTCCACATTGCCAAATCGGTCAACCATTCACTGATAATGACTTGCAATCTCATAACAAGTTGTTCTAAGGTTTGTCATCACTGAATCGGTCAACCGTTTGATGATAATGAGCTACAATCTCATAACAAGTTGTTCTGAGATTTCACATCATTGAATCGGTCAACTATTCGACGATAATGAGTTGTAATCTCATAACAAGCCATTCTGAGGTTCCACATCACTGAATCGGTCAACCATTTGATGATAATGAGTTACAATCTCATAACAATCCATTCTGACATTCCACATCACCAAATTGGTCAACTATTCGATGATAATGAGCTATAATCTCATAACAAGCTATTCTGAGGTTCCACATTGCCAAATCGGTCAACCATTTAATGATAATGAGCTGCAATCTCATAACAAGCTGTTCTGAGGTTCGACATCGCCGATTCGGTCAACCATTTGATGATAATGAGTTGTAATATCATACCAAGCCATTCTGAGGTTCCACATCACTGAATCGATCAACCATTCCCTGATAATGAGCTGCAATCTCATAACATGTCATTCTGATGTTCCACATCACCGAATCAGTCAACTGTTTGATGATAATGAACTACAATCTCATAACAAGATATTCTAAGGTTTCACATCGTCGAATCAGTCAACTGTACATTTATAATGAGCTACAATCTCATAACAAGTCATTCTAATGTTCCACATCGCTGAATCGGTCAACCGTTCAATGATAATGAGTTGTAATCTCATAACAAGCCATTTTGAGGTTTCACATTGTTGAATCAGTCAATCGTTTGATGATAATGAGTTATAATCTCATAACAAGCCATTCTGAGGTTCCACGTCACCTAATTGGTCAACCATTCGATGATAATAAGTTATAATCTCATAACAACCCATTCTGAGGTTCCCCATCACTAAATCGGTCAACCATTGACTGATAATGAGTTGCAATCTCATAAAAAGCTGTTCTGAGGTTCCACATCGACGAATCGGTCAACTCTTCGATGATAATGAGCTGTAATCTCATAACAAGCTGTTCTTAGGTTCCACATCACCGAATTGGTCAACCATTCAATGATAATGATTTTTAATCTCATAACAAGCCATTCTGAGGTTCCACATCGCTGAATCGGTCAACCGTTTGATGATAATGAGTTACAATCTTATAACAAACTATTCTGAGGTTCCACATCACCGAATCGATCAACCATTCAATGATAATGAGCTGCAATCTCATAACAAGCTATTCTAAGGTTCCACATCACCAAATTGGTCAACCATTCGATGATAATGAGATGTAATCTCATAACAAGCTATTCTAAGGTTCCACATCATCGAATCGGTCAACCGTTCGATGATAATGAGTTGTAATCTCATAACAAGCCATTCTGAGGTTCCGCATCACTGAATCGGTCAACCGTTTGCTGATAATGAGCTGCAATCTCATAATAATCCATTCTCAGGTTCCACATTGCCAAATCGGTTAACTGTTCGATGATAATGAGCTGTAATCTCATAACAAGCTATTCTGAGGTTCCCCATCACCAAATCGGTCAACCATTTGATGATAATGAGTTGTAATCTCATAATAAGCTATTCTGAGGTTCGTCATCGCCGAATCGGTCAACCGTTTGATGATAATGAGCTACAATCTCATAACAAGCTATTCTGAGGTTCAACATCGATGAATCTGTCAACCGTACATTGATAATGAGCTACAATCTCATAACAAGCCATTTTGAGATTCTACATCACCGAATCGGTCAACCGTTTGATGATAATGAGCTACAATCTCATAACAAGCCATTCTGAGGTTCCACATCGCCGAATCGATCAACTGTATATTGATAATGAGCTACAATCTCATAACAAGCCATTCTGAGGTTCCACATTGCCGAATCATTCAATTGTTCAATGATAATGAGCTGCAATCTCATAACAAGTTGTTCTAAGGTTCCACATGGTTGAATCGGTCAACCATTCGATGATAATGAGTTGTAGTATCATAACAAGCCGTACTGAGGTTCCACATCACCAAATCAGTCAACCATTCCCTAATAATGAGCTGCAATCTCATAACAAGTCATTCTGAGGTTCCACATCGCCAAATTGGTCAACTATTTGATGATAATGAGCTACAATCTCATAGCAAGCTATTCTGAGGTTTCCCATTGCCAAATCAATCAACCGTTCGATGATAATGAGTTGTAATCTCATAACAAGCCGTTCTGAGGTTCCACATCACCAAATCGGTCAACCATACATTGATAATGAGTTGCAATCTCATAATAAGCCGTTCTGAGGTTCTACATCGCCAAATCGGTCAACCGTTTGATGCTAATGAGTTGTAATCTCATAACAAGCTGTTGTAAGGTTCCACATCACCGAATCGGTCAACTGTTCGATGATAATGAGTTGCAATCTCTTAATAAGCCGTTCTGAGGTTCCACATCACCAAATCGGTCAACCATTTAAAGATAATGAGTTGTAATCTCATAACAAGCTATTCTGGGGTTCCACATCATCGAATCGGTCAACCATTCGATGCTAATAAGTTTTAATCTCATAACAAGCCGTTCTGAGGTTCCACATAGCCAAATCGGTCAACCGTACATTGATAATGAGTTGTAATCTCATAACAAGCTATTCTGAGGTTCCACATTGCTAAATTAATCAACTATACATTGATAATGAGCTACAATCTCATAACAAGCCATTCTGAGGTTCCACATCGCCGAATCGGTCAACCGTTCGATGATAATGAGTTGTAATCTTATAACAAGCCATTCTGAGGTTCCACATCATGAAATCAATCAACCATTCACTGATAATGAGCTACAATCTCATAATAAGCCATTTAGAGGTTCCACATCGCTGAATCGGTCAACCATACATTGATAATGAGTTGTAATCTCATAACAAGCTATTCTGAGGTTCCACATAGCTGAATCGGTCAACCGTACATTGATAATGAGCTACAATCTCATAACAATCCATTTTGAGGTTCCACATCGCCAAATCGGTCAACCGTTCGATGATAATGAGCTGCAATCTCATAACAAGCTGTTCTGAGGTTCACATCGCTGAATCGGTCAACCATACATTGATAATCAACTACAATCTCATAACAAGCTATTTTAAGGTTCCACATCACCGAATCGGTCAACCGTTCGATGATAATGAGTTGTAATCTCATAACAAGCCATTCTGAGGTTCCACATCACCAAATCGGTCAATCGTTCGATGATAATGAGTTGTAATCTCATAACAAGCCATTCTGAGTTTCTACATCACCAAATCGGTCAACCATTTGATGATAATAATTTGTAATCTCATAACAAGCTGTTCTGAGGTTCCACATCACCAAATCAGTCAACCGTTCACTGATAATGAGTTGCAATCTCATAACAAGCTATTCTAAGGTTCCACATCATTGAATCAATCAACTGTTCGATGATAATGAGCTACAATCTCATAACAAGCTAGTCTGAGGTTCCACATCATCAAATCGATCAACCGTTAGATGATAATAAGTTTTAATCTCATAACAAGTCATTTTGAGGTTCCACATCGCCGAATCGGTCAACCGTTCAATGATAATGAGTTACAATCTCATAACAAGCCGTTGTGAGGTTCCACATCGCCGAATCGGTCAACCATTCGATGATAACGAGCTGCAATCTCATAACAAGCTATTCTGAGGTTCCACATCGCCAAATCGGTCAACCATTTGATGATAATGAGCTGCAATCTTATAATAAGTTCTTTTGAGGTTCCACATCGCTGAATCAGTCAACAATTTGATGATAATAAGTTGTAATCTCATAACAAGCTATTCTGAGGTTCCACATCGCCAAATCGGTCAACCGTTCGATGATAATGAGCTACAATCTCATAACAAGTTGTTCTGAGGTTCCACATCACCGAATCGGTCAACCATTCAATGATAATGAGCTATAATCTCTTAACAAGCCATTTTGAGGTTCCACATCACCAAATCGGTCAACTATTCGATGATAATGAGCTACAATCTCATAACAAGCCATTCTGAGGTTCCACATTGCCAACTCGATCAATCATACATTGATAATGAGCTGCAATCTCATAACAAGCCATTCTGAGGTTCCACATCATTGAATTGGTCAACCGTTTGATGATAATGAGTTGTAATCTCATAACAAACCATTCTCAGGTTCCACATCACCAAATTGGTCAACCGTTCGATGATAATGAGTTGTAATCTCATAATAAGCCGTTCTAAGGTTCCACATCACCGAATCTGTCAACCATTCACTGATAATGTGTTGCAATCTCATAACAAGCTATTCTGAGGTTCTACATCACCGAATTGGTTAACCATTTGATGATAATGAGTTGCAATCTCATAAAAAGCTATTCTGAGGTTCCACATCGCTGAATCGGTCAACTATTCGATGATAATGAGTTGTAATCTTATAACAAGCCGTTCTAAGGTTCCACATTGCCGAATTGGTCAACCGTTCAATGATAATGAGATGCAATCTCATAAAAAGCTATTCTGAGGTTCCACATCGCCGAATCAATCAACCGTTCGATGATAATGAGTTGTAATCTCATAACAAGCCATTCTGATGTTCCACATCACCGAATCGGTCAACTATTCGATGATAATAAGTTGTAATCTCATAACAAGCCGTTCTGAGGTTCCACATTGCTGAATCGGTCAACCGTTTGATTATAATGAGTTGCAATCTCATAATAAGCCATTCTTAGGTTCCACATCACCGAATCGGTCAACCGTTCGATGATAATGAGCTACAATCTCATAAAAAAGCTATTCTGAGGTTCTACATCACAGAATCGGTCAACCGTTCGATGATAATGAGCTACAATCTCATAACAAGCCGTTCTGAGGTTCCACATCACCAAATTTGTCAACCGTTAGATGATAATGAGTTGTAATCTCATAACAAGCTGTTCTAAGGTTCCACATCACCGAATCAGTCAACTGTTTTATGATAATGAGTTGTAATCTCATAACAAGCCATTCTGAGGTTCCACATTGCTGAATCGGTCAACCGTTCGCTGATAATGAGTTGCAATCTCATAACAAGCTATTCTTAGGTTTCACATCGCCGAATCGGTCAAGCATTCGATGATAATGAGTTGTAATCTTATAACAAGCTATTTTGAGGTTCCATATCGCTGAATCGGTCAACCGTTCAATGATAATGAGTTGTAATCTCATAACAAGCCGTTCTGAGGTTCCACTTCGCTAAATTAGTCAATCGTTCGATGATAATGAGTTGCAATCTCATAACAAGCCATTCTAAGGTTCCACATTGCCGAATTAGTCAACCGTTTAATGATAATGAGCTGTAATCTCATAACAAGCTGTTCTGAGGTTCCACATCTCTTAATCGGTCAACTGTTTGATGATAATGAGATACAATCTCATAACAAGCTGTTATGAGGTTCCACATCGCTGAATCAGTCAACCGTTCGATGATAATGAGTTATAATATCAAAATAAGCTATTTTGAGGTTCCACATCTCTGAATCGATCAACCGTTCGATGATAATGACTTGCAATCTCATAACAAGGCATTCTGAGCTTCCACATCACCAAATTGGTCAACTATTTGATGATAATGTGCTACAATCTCATAACAAGCTATTTTGAGGTTCTACATCACTAAATCAGTCAATCATTCGATGATATTGAGCTGCAATCTCATAACAAGCTATTCTAAGGTTCCACATTGCCAAATCAATCAGTAGTTCGATGATAATGAGCTGCAATCTCATAACAAACTGTTCTGAGGTTCCACATCACCGAATTGGTCAAGCGTACATTGATAATGAGCTGCAATCTCATAACAAGCCATTCTAAGGTTCCAAATCACCAAATCGGTCAATCGTTCGATGATAATGAGTTGTAATCTCATAACAAGTCATTCTGCGGTTCCACATCACCGAATCAGTCAACCATTTGATGATAATGAGTTGTAATTGTATGTGATGAAAACCTACCTGCAAGAGACAACACTAAAACATGCAAACATTAGGATTAGCCATTAAAAGAAGAAGATTCAATGAGGGTTAGCATGTTAAAAATGAAATCTCAAAGCAAGAGTTTAAACCACAACCTCCGATGAGCTTGAACAAGGGCACCCAATGCCTTGTTGATGTGCTCTTAGAGATGAATGTG
>MU225415.1:180989-196630 GCA_018584345.1 Thuja plicata
TTAATCCAAATTAAATTTGAATTAATTGGGTTTAGAAGAATATTAATATTGTGAGGGAATAAATAAATTAAAAATTTATTTAAAAGGGGATTTATGGAGGGTAATGCATTAATAAAATTAATACATCAAGAAGAGTAGTATTTAAATTAAATTTAAATACTAAAGGAAGTGAATCATATTTAACTAAATAAATTTAATTAAATAGATAGAAGAATATAACAGATATAATTAATTAAAATTAATTATAGTGCTATGGGAATATTAATTAAATTAATATAAGGATGATTTTGGACGTCTACAATAATCTCATAACAAGTCATTCTGAGGTTTCACATTGCCAAATCAGTCAACCATTCGCTGATAATGAGTTGCAATCTCATAACAAGCTATTCTGAGGTTCAACATCACTGAAAAAGTCAACCATTTGATGATAATGAGTTGCAATCTCATAACAAGTTGTTCTGAGGTTCCACATCGGTGAATTGGTCAACCATTTGATTATAATGAGTTGTAATCTCATAAAAAGCCATTCTGAGGTTCTTCATCACTAAATCGGTCCACCATTCGATGATAATGAGTTGTAATCTCATAACAAGCCATTCTGAGGTTCCACATCACCGAATTGGCCAACCATTTGATGATAATGAGCTACAATCTCATAACAAGCTGTTCTGAGTTTTCACATCACCAATTTAGTCAACTGTTTGATGATATTGAGCTACAATCTCATAACAAGCTGTTCTAAGGTTCCACATTGCCGAATCGGTCAACCGTGCATTAATAATGAGCTACAATCTCATAACAAGCCATTTTGAGGTTCCACATTGTCGAATCGGCCAACCGCTCAATGATAATGAGTTGTAATCTCATAACAAGCTATTCTAAGGTTCCACATCACCAAATCAGTCAACCATTTGATGATAATGAGTTGTAATCTCATAATAAGCCATTTTGAGGTTCCACATTGCCCAATCAGTCAAACGTTCACTGATAATGAGTTGCAGTCTCATTACAAGTTGTTTTAAGGTTCCACATCGCTAAATCGGTGAACCATTTGATGATAATAAGCTACAATCTCATTACAAGTTGTTCTGAAGTTCCAAATCGCCGAATCAGTCAACCATTCCATGATAATGAGTTGTAAAATCATAACAAGCCGTTCTGAGGTTCCACATTGCCGAATCGGTCAACCGTTTGATGATAATGAGCTGCAATCTCATAACAAGATATTTTGAAGTTCCACATCACCAAATCGGTCAACCGTTCGATCATAATGAGTTGTAATCTCATAACAAGCCATTCTGAGGTTCCACATCACTGAATCAGTCAACCGTTCGCTGATAATGAGCTACAATCTCATAACAAGCCCTTCTGATTTTCCACATCACCGAATCAGTCAACCGTACATCGATAATGAGTTGTAATCTCATAAAAAGCTATTCTGAGGTTCCATATCATTGAATCAGTCAACCATATATTGATAATGAGGTGCAATCTCATAACAAGCCGTTCTAAGGTTCCACATCGCCGAATCAGTCAACCATATATTGATACTGAGCTACAATCTCATAATAAGCCATTTTGAGGTTCCACATTGCCGAATTGTTCAACCATTTGATGATAATGAGTTGTAATCTCATAACAAGCCATTCTGAGGTTCCACATCACTGAATTGGTCAACCGTTTGATGATAATGAGTTGTAATCTTATAACAAGCCATTCTGAGGTTCCACATCACCGAATCGATCAACCATTCAATGATAATGAGTTGTAATCTCATAACAAGCCATTCTAAGGTTCCACGTCACCAAATTGGTTAACCATTTGATGATAATGAGTTGTAATCTCATAACAAGCCATTCTAATATTCCACATCACCAAATCGGTCAATCGTTTGCTGATAATGAGTTGCAATCTCATAACAAGCTATTCTAAGGTTCCACATCACCGAATCGATCAACCGTTTGATGATAATGAGCTGTAATCTCATAATAAGCTATTCTGAGGTTCCACATTGCCAAATCAGTCAACCATTTGATGATAATGAGTTGTAATCTCATAACAAGCTATTCTGAGGTTCCACATCACCGAATCGGTCAACCGTTCGATGATAATGAGTTGCAATCTCATAACAAGCCATTCTGAGGTTCCACATTGCCAAATCGGTCAACCATTCAATGATAATGAGCTATTATCTCATAACAAGCTATTCTAAGGTTCCACGTCACTGAATCAGTCAACCGTTCGATGATAATGAGCTGCAACCTCATAACAAGCTATTCTGATGTTTCACATTACTGAATCGGTCAATCATTCGATGATAATGAGTTATTATCTCATAACAAGCCATTCTAAAGTTCCACATCACTGAATCGGTCAACCATTCACTGATAGTGAGCTGTAATCTCATAACAAGTGATTCTAAGGTTCTACATCACTAAATCGGTCAATCGTTCGATGATAATGAGCTACAATCTCATAACAAGCTATTTTGAGGTTCTACATCACTGAATCAGTCAACCGTTCGATGATAATGAGTTGTAATCTCATAACAAGCCATTCTGAGGTTCTACATCACTAAATTGGTCAACCATACATTTATAATGAGTTGTAATCTCATAACAAGCCATTCTGAGGTTCCACTTTTCCTAATCATTCAACCGTTCAATGATAATGAGTTGCAATCTCATAACAAGCCATTCTGAGGTTCCACATCACCGAATCGGTCAACCGTTGGATGATAATGACCTACAATCTCATAACAAGTTATTCTGAGGTTCCACATCACTGAATCAGTCAACTGTTCGATGATAATGAGTTGTAATCTCATAACAAGCCATTCTAAGGTTCCACATCACTGAATCAGTCAACCATACATTTATAATAAGTTGTAATCTCATAACAAACTATTCTGAGGTTCCACATCACCGAATCAGTCAACCGTACATTGATAATGAGCTGCAATCTCAAAACAAGCCATTCTGAGGTTCCACATCACCGAATCAGTCAACCGTTCAATGATAATGAGCTACAATCTCATAACAAGCTGTTGTGAGGTTCCACATCACCGAATTGGTCAACCATATATTGATAATGAGCTACAATCTCATAACAAGCCATTCTGAGGTTCCAAATCGCCGAATTGGTCAACTGTTTGATGATAATGAGTTGTAATCTCATAACAAGCCATTCTGAGGTTCCACATCGCCGAATCGGTCAACCATTCGATGATAATGAGCTATAATCTCATAACAAGATGTTGTGAGGTTCCACATTGCCGAATCGGTGAACCATTCGATGATAATGAGTTGTAATGTCATAACAAGTCATTCTGAGGTTCCACATCACCAAATCGGTCAACCATTCGATGATAATGAGTTGCAATCTCATAAAAAGCCATTTTGAGGTTCCAAATCACTAAATCAGTCAAGCATTTGATGATAATGAGCTTCTATCTCATAACAAGTTGTTCTAAGGTTCCACATCGCTAAATCGGTCAACCATTCAATGATAATGAGCTACAACCTCATAACAAGCTATTCTGACATTTCACATCATCAAATTGGTCAATCGTCTGATGATAATGAGTTGTAATCTCATAACAAGCCATTCTAAGGTTCTACATCATCAAATTGGTCAACCATTCACTGATAATGAGCTGCAATCTCATAACAAGTCATTCTGAGGTTGCACATCACTGAATCAGTCAATCGTTCGATGATAATGAGCTACAATCTTATAACAAGCTGTTCTGAGGTTCCACATCGCTGAATCAGTCAACCATTCGATGATAATGAGTTGTAATCTGATAACAAGCCATTCTGAAGTTCCACATCACTAAATCGGTCAACCGTACATTTATAATGAGTTATACTCTCATAACAAGCTCTTCTGAGGTTCCACATCACCGAATCGGTCAACCGTACTTTGATAATGAGCTGCAATCTCATAACAAGCTATTCTAAGGTTGCACATCAACGAATCGGTCAACTATTTGTTGATAATGAGCTACAATCTCATAACAAGCCATTCTGCAGTTCCACATCACCAAATTGCTCAACCGTATATTGATAATGAGCTGAAATCTCATAACAAGCCGTTCTGAGGTTCCATATCACCAAATTGGTCAACTATTTGATGATAATGAGTTGTAATCTCATAATAAGTCATTCTGAGGTTCCACATCACTGAATCTGTCAACCGTTCGACGATAATGAGTTGTAATCTCATAACAAGTTGTTCTGAGGTTCCACATAGCCGAATCGGTCAACCGTTCGATGATAATGAGTTTTAATCTCATAACAAGCCATTCTGAGGTTCCACATCATTAAATCGGTCAACCGTTTGATGATAATGAATTGTAATCTCATAACAAGTCATTCTGAGGTTCCACATTGCCGAATTGGTCAACCGTTCACTAATAATGAGTTGCAATCTCATAACAAGCTATTCTGAGGTTCCACATTGCTGAATCGCTCAACCATTCGATGATAATGAGAAGCAATCTCATAACAATCTATTCTGAGGTTCCGCATCACCGAATCGGTCAACCGTTCAATGATAATGAGTTGTAATCTCATAACAAGCCATTCTGAGGTTCCACATCGTTGAATCAGTCAACTGTTCGATGATAATGAGTTGCAATCTCATAACAAGCCGTTCTAAGGTTCCACATCGCCGAATCGGTCAACTGTTTGATGATAATCAGTTGCAATCTCATAAAAAGCTTTTAAGAGGTTCCACATCACTGAATCGGTCAACAGTTTGATGATAATGAGCTGATCGTAACAAGCTATTCTAAGGTTCCACATCGCCGAATCGGTCAATTGTTCGATGATAATGAGTTGTAATCTAATAATGAGCCATTCTAAGGTTCCACATCACCGAATCGGTCAACTGTTCACTGATAATGAGCTACAATCTCATAACAAGTTGCTCTAAGGTTCCACATCACCAAATCGGTCAACTATTTGATGATAATGAGCTACAATCTCATAACAAGCTATTCTAAGGTTCAACATCACCGAATCGGTCAACCATTAGATGATAATGAGTTGTAATCTCATAACAAGCCATTCTGAGTTTCCACATTGCCGAATCGGTCAACTGTACATTGATAATAAGTTCTAATCCCATAACAAGCTGTTCTGAGGTTCCACATCGCCAAATCAGTCAATCATACATTCATAATGAGCTACACTCTCATAACAAGCCATTCTAAGGTTCCACATTACTCAATCGGTCAACCATTTAATGATAATGAGCTGCAATCTCATAAAAAGTCATTCTGAGGTTCCACATTGCCGAATCGGTCAACCGTACATTGATAATGAGCTACAATCTCATAACAAGTCATTTTGAGGTTCCACATCACCGAATCGGTCAATCATTCGATGATAATGAGTTATAATCTCATAACAAGCCATTCTGAGGTTCCACATCGCCGAATCGGTCAATTGTTCGATGATAATGAGTTGTAATCTCATAACAAGTCATTCTAAGATTCCACATCGCTGAATCGGTCAACCGTTTGATGATAATGAGTTGTAATCTCATAACAAGCCATTCTAAGGTTCCACATCACCGAATCGGTCAACCGTTCGAGGATAATGAGTTGTAATCTCATAACAAGCCATTCTGAGGTTCCACATGATCGAATCAGTCTACCGTTCACTGATTAATGAGTTGCAATCTCATAACAAGCTGTTCTGAGGTTCCACATCGCCGAATCGGTCAACCATTCAATGATAATTAGCTGCAATCTCATAATAAGCTATTCTGAGGTTCCACATCACTGAATCGGTCAACCGTTTGATGATAATGAGCTACAATCTCATAACAAGCTATTCTGAGGTTCCACATCACCGAATCGGTCAACCATACATTGATAATGAGCTACAATCTCATAACAAGCCATTTTGAGGTTCCACATCACCGAATCGGTTAACTGTTCAATGATAATGAGTTGTAATCTCATAACAAGCCATTCTGAGGTTCCCCATCACCAAATCGGTCAGCCGTTCGATGATAACAAGTTGTAATCTCATAAAAAGCCATTCTAAGTTTCCACATTGCCGAATCAGTCAACCATTTGATGATAATGAGTTGCAATCTCATAACAAGCCATTCTAAGGTTCCACATCGCTGAATCGGTCAACCAATCAATGATAATGAGCTGCAATCTTATAAAAAGCTATTCTGTGGTTCCACCTCACTAAATCGATCAACCGTTTGATGATAATGAGCTACAATCTCATAACAAGCTGTTCTGAGGTTCCACATCACCGAATCGGTCAACCGTACATTAATAATGAGCTGCAATCTCATAACAAGTTGTTCTGAGGTTCCACATCACTCAATCGATCAACCGTTCGATGATAATGAGTTGTAATCTCATAACAAGCCATTCTGAGGTTCCACATCACCGAATCGGTCAACCATTTGATGATAATGAGTTGTAATCTCATAACAAGCCATTTTGAGGTTCCACATTGCTGAATCGGTCAACCGTTCACTGATAATGAGTTGCAATCTCATAATAAGTTGTTCTAAGGTTCCACATCACCAAATCAGTCAACCGTTCGATGATAATGAGTTATAATCTCATAACAAGCCATTCTAAGGTTTCACATCGCCGAATCGATCAACCGTTCGATGATAATGAGTTGCAATCTCATAACAAGCCATTCTGAGGTTCCACATCACTGAATCGGTCAACCGTTCGATGATAATGAGCTACAATCTCATAGCAAGCTATTCTAAGGTTCCACATTGTCGAATCGGTCAACCATTCGATGATAATGAGCTACAATCTCCTAACAAGCTTATGTGAGGTTCCACATCGCTGAATTGATCAACCGTTCAATGATAATGAGTTGTAATCTCATAACAAGCCATTCTGATGTTCCACATCACTGAATCGGTCAACCATTCGATGATAATGAGCTGCAATCTCATAAAAAGCTATTCTGAGTTTCCACTTCGCTGAATCGGTCAACCATTTGATGATAATGAGTTGTAATCTCATAACAAGCGGTTTTGAGGTTCCACATCACTGAATCAGTCAACCATTCGATGATAATGAGTTGCAATCTCATAACAAGCCATTTTGAGGTTCCACATCACTGAATCGGTCAACCATTCGATGATAATGAGCTACAATCTCATAATAAGCTATTTTTAGGTTCCACATTGCTGAATCGATCAACCGTTTGATGATAATGAGCTATAATCTCATAACTAGCTATTCTGAGGTTCCACAACGCCAAATCGGTCAACCGTACATTGATAATGAGTTGCAATCTCATAACAAGCCATTCTGAGCTTCCACATCACCGAATCGGTCAACCATTCGATGATAATGAGTTGTAATCTCATAACAAGCCATTTTGAGGTTCCACATTGCCGAATCAGTCAATTGTTCGCTAATAATGAGTTTCAATCTCATAACAAGCTATTTTGAAGTTCCACATCGCCGAATCGGTCAACCGTTCGATGATAATGAGCTGCAATCTTATAACAAGCTGTTATGAGGTTCCACATTATCGAATCGGTCAACCATTTGATGATAATGAGTTGTAATCTCATAACAAGCCGTTCTGAGGTTCCACATCACTAAATCGGTCAACCGTTGGATAATAATGAGTTGTAATCTCATAACAAGCCATTCTAAGGTTCCACATCGCCGAATTGGTAAACCATTCGATGGTAATGAGCTGCAATCTCATAACAAGCCATTCTGAGGTTCTACATCACCGAATCGGTCAATCATTCGATGATAATGAGCTACAATCTCATAACAAGTCATTCTGAGGTTCCACATCACTGAATCGGTCGACCGTTTGATGATAATGAGTTGTAATTTCATAACAAGCCCTTCTAAGGTTCCACATCTCTAAATCGGTCAACCATTGGATGATAATGAGTTGCAATCTCATAACAAGCCATTCTAAGGTTCCACATCACCGAATCGGTAAACCGTTCAATGATAATGAGCTGTAATCTCATAACAAGCCATTCTGAGGTTCCACATCGCTGAATCGATCAATCGTACATTGATAATCAGCTATAATCTCATAACAAGTCATTCTAAGGTTCCACATCACTGCATCGGTCAACTGTTCGATGATAATGAGTTTTAATCTCATAGCAAGCCATTCTGAGGTTCTACATCTCCAAATTGTTCAACCATTTGATGAGAATGATTTGTAATCTCATAACAAGTCATTTTGAGGTCCCACATCATCGAATCAGTTAACCGTTCGATGATAATGAGTTGTAATCTCATAACAAACCATTTTGAGGTTCCACATCACCGAATCGATCAACCGTCCGATGATAATGAGTTGTAATCTCATAACAAGCCATTCTTAGGTTCTACATCACCAAATTGGTTAACCATTTGATGATAATGAGTTGTAATCTCATAACAAGCCGTTCTAAGGTTCCACATTGTTGAATCAGTCAACCGTTCGCTGATAATGAGTTGCAATCTCATAACAAGCTGTTCTAAGGTTCCACATCACCGAATCAGTCAACCGTTTGATGATAATGAGCTGCAATCTCATAACAAGCTATTCTGAGGTTCCACATCACCGAATTGGTCAATCGTTCGATGATAATGAGTTGTAATCTCATAACAAGCCATTCTGAGGTTCTACATCGCCAAATCGGTCAACCATTCAATGATAATGAGTTGCAATCTCACAACAAGCCATTCTGAGGTTCTACATCAATGAATTAGTCAACCATTCGATGATAATGAGCTACAATCTCATAACAAGCTATTTTGAGGTTCCACATCGCTAAATCAGTCAACCGTTTGATGATAATGAGCTACAATCTCATAATAAGCTCTTTTGAGGTTCCACATCACCAAATCAGTCAACCATTCGATGATAATGAGTTGTAATCTCATAACAAGCCATTCTGAGGTTCCACATCACCAAATCGGTCAACCATTCGATGATAATGAGCTGGAATCTCATAACAAGCTATTCTGAGGTTCCAGATCACCGAATCGGTCAACCGTTTCATGATAATGAGTTGTAATCTCATAACAAGCTATTCTGAGGTTCCATATCGCCAAATCAGTCAACCGTTCAATGATAATGAGTTGCAATCTCATAACAAGCCTTTCTGAGGTTCCACATTGCTGAATCAGTCAATCGTTCGATGATAATGAGCTACAATTTCATAACAAGCTGTTCTAAGGTTCTACATCACCAAATTAGTCAACCGTTTGATGATAATATGCTACAATCTCATTACAAGCTGTTCTAAGTTTCCACATCGCTGAATCAGTCAACCATACATTGATTATGAGCTACAATCTCATAACAAGCCATTCTGAGGTTTCACATCACCAAATCAGTCAACCGTTCAATGATAATGAGTTGTAATCTCATAACAAGCCATTCTGAGGTTCCACATGGCCGAATCGGTCAACCATTCGATGATAATGAGTAGTAATTTCATAACAAGCCTTTCTGAGGTTCCACATTGCCAAATTGGTCAACCATTCACTAATAATGAGTTGCAATCTCATAACAAGCTATTTTAAGGTTCCACATCACCGAGTCGGTCAACCGTTCAAAGATAATGAGTTGTAATATCATAAAAAGCCATTCTGAGGTTCCACATTGCTGAATCAGTCAACGGTTCGATGATAATGAGTTGCAATCTCATAACAAGCCATTCTGAGGTTCCACATCACCAAATCGGTCAACAATTCCATGATAATGAGCTGCAATATCATAACAAGCTATTCTGAGGTTCCACATCACCAAATCGGTCAACCGTTCAATCATAATGAGTTGTAATCTCATAACAAGCCTTTCTGAGGTTCCACATCACCGAATCGGTCAACCGTTTGATGATAATGAATTAGAATCTCATAACAAGCCATTCTGAGGTTCCACATCGCCGAATCGGTAAACCGTTCGATGATAACGAGCTGCAATCTCATAACAAGCTGTTCTAAGGTTCCTTATTGCTGAATCGGTCAACCGTTTGATGATAATGAGCTGCAATCTCATAACAAGTTGTTCTGACGTTTCACATCATTGAATCGGTCAACCGTTCGATGATAATAAGTTATAATCTCATAACAAGCTATTCTGTGGTTCCACATCGCTAAATCAGTCAACCATTCACTAATAATGAGTTGTAATCTCATAACAAGCTGTTCTAAGGTTCCACATCACTTAATTGGTCAAGCGTTCGATGATAATGAGCTACAATCTCATAATAAGCTATTCTAAGGTTCCACATCGCCGAATCGATCAAGTGTTTGATGATAATGAGTTTTAATCTCATAACAAGCTATTCTAATTTTCCACATCATTGAATCGGTCAACTGTACATTGATAATGAGTTGTAATCTCATAACAAGCTGTTCTGAGGTTCCACATCACCAAATCAGTCAACCGTACATTGATAATGAGGTGCAATCTCATAACAAGCCATTCTAAGGTTCCACATCCCTGAATCGGTCAACCATACATTGATAATGAGCTGCAATCTCATAACAAGCCATTCTGAGGTTCCACATCACCGAATCGGTCAACTATTCAATGATAATGAGTTGTAATCTCATAACAAGCCATTTTGGGGTTCCACATCATTGAATCAGTCAATCGTTTGATGACAATGAGTTGTAATCTCATAACAAGCCATTCTAAGGTTCCACATCACCGAATCAGTCAATCATTCGATGATAATGAGTTGCAATCTCATAACAATCCATTTTGAGGTTCCACATCGCCAAATCGGTCAACCATTCACTGATAATGAGTTATAATCTCATAACAAGCTGTTCTGAGGTTCCACATCGCCGAATCGGTCAATCGTTCGATGATAATGAGCTGCAATCTCATAACAAGCTGTTCTGAGGTTCCACATCACTGAATTCGTCAATTGTTTGATGATAATGAGTTGTAATCTCATAAAAAGCCATTCTGAGGTTTTTCATCGCTGAATCGATCAACTGTTCGATGATAATGAGTTGCAATCTCATAACAAGTCATTCTGAGGTTCCACATGGCCAAATCGGTCAACCGTTTGATGATAATGAGCTGCAATCTCATAACAAGCTATTCTGAGGTTCCACATCACCAAATCAGTCAACCATTCGATGATAATGAGCTACAATCTCATAACAAGCTATTCTAATGTTCCACATCACCGAATCGGTCAACCGTTCGATGATAATCAGTTGTAATCTCATAACAAGCCATTTTGAGGTTCCACATCACCGAATCGGTCAACCGTTCACTGATAATGAGCTGCAATCTCATAACAAGTCAGTCTGAGGTTCCACATCACCAAATCGGTCAACCGTTTGATGATAATGAGCTACAATCTCATAAGAAGCTATTTTGAGGTTCCACATCGCCGAATCGGTCAACCGTTCAATGATAATGAGTTGTAATCTCATAACAAGCCGTTTTGAGGTTCCACATCACCGAATCGGTCAACCGTACATTAATAATAAGTTGTAATCTCATAACAAGTTGTTCTGAGGTTCCAAATCACCGAAGTGGTCATTTGTACATTGATAATGAGCTGCAATCTCATAATAAGCCATTCTGAGCTTCCACATCACCAAATTGGTCAACCATTTGATGATAATGAGCTATAATCTTATAATAAGCCATTCTGAGGTTCCATGTTGCAGAATCGGTCAACCGTACATTGATAATGAGCTGCAATCTCATAACAAGCCATTCTAAGGTTCCACATCACCGAATCGGTCAACCGTTCGATGATAATGAGTTATAATCTCATAACAAGTCATTCTGAGGTTCCACATTTCTGAATCGGTCAACCGTTCGCTAATAATGAGTTGCAATCTCATAATAATTTGTTCTAAGGTTCTACATCGATGAATTAGTCAACCATTCGATGATAATGAGCTACAATCTCATAACAAGCTGTTCTGAGGTTCCACATCGCCAAATCGGTCAACGGTTCAATGATAATGAGTTGTAATCTCATAACAAGCCATTTTGAGGTTCCACATCGCCGAATCAGTCAACCATTCGATGATAATGAGTTACAATCTCATAACAAGCGATTCTAAGGTTCCACATCACTGAATCAGTCAACCGTTTGATGATAATGAGCTGCAATCTCATAACAAGCTGTTATGAGGTTCCACATCACCGAATCGGTCAACCATTTGATGATAATGAGCTAATCATAACAAGCTATTTTGAGGTTCCACAGTGCTAAATTGGTCAACTGTTCGATGATAATGAGTTATAATCTCATAACAAGTCATTTTGAGGTTCCACATCGCTGAATCGGTCAACCGTTCACTGATAATGAGCTGCAATCTCATAACAAGCCATTTTAAGGCTCTACATCGCTGAATCAGTTAATTATTCGATGATAATGAGCTACAATCTCATAACAAGCTATTTTGAGGTTCCACATCATCGAATCGGTTAACCATTCGGTGATAATGAGTTCTAATCTCATAACAAGCCATTCTGAGGTTCCACATCGCTGAATTGGTCAACCATTCGATGATAATGAGCTACAATCTCATAGCAAGCTATTCTGAGGTTCTACTTCGCTGAATCGGTCAACCGTTCGATGATAATGAGTTGTAATCTCATAACAAGCCATTCTGAGGTTCCACATCACCAAATCGGTTAACCGTTCAATGATAATGAGTTGCAATCTCATAACAAGTTGTTCTAAGGTTCCACATCGCTAAATCGGTCAACCATTCGATGATAATGAGATACAAGCGCATAACAAGCTATTCTAAGGTTCCACATTGTCGAATCGGTCAACCGTTCGATGATAATGAGCTGCAATCTCATAAAAATCTATTCTAAGGTTCCACATTGCCGAATCGGTCAACCATACATTGATAATGAGGTGCAATCTCATAACAAGTTGTTCTGAGGTTCCACATTGCCGAATCGGTCAACCGTTCGATGATAATGAGTTGTAATCTTATAACAAGCCGTTTTGAGGTTCCACATCGCTGAATCGGTCAACCATTCGATGATAATAAGTTGTAATCTCATAACAAGCTATTATGAGGTTTCACATTGCTGAATCGGTCAACCGTTTGCTGATAATGAGTTGCAATCTCCTATCAAGCTATTCTGAGGTTCTACATCGCTGAATCAGTCAATCGTTCGATGATAATGAGCTACAATCTCATAACAAGTTGTTCTAAGGTTCCACATCACCGAATCAGTCAACTGTTTGATGATAATGAGTTATAATCTCATAACAAGTCATTCTGAGCTTCCACATCGCCAAATCGGTCAACCGTTTGATGATAATGAGTTACAATCTCATAACAAGCCATTCTAAGGTTCCACATCACCGAATCGGTCAACTGTTTGATGATAATGAGCTACAATCTAATAACAAGTTGTTCTGAGGTTCCACATCACCGAATCAGTCAACCGTTCGATGATAATGAGTTGTAATCTCATAACAAGCCATTTTGGGGTTCCACATCGCTAAATTGGTCAACTATTCGATGATAATGAGTTGCAATCTCATAACAAGCCATTCTGAGGTTCCACATCGCCGAATCGGTAAACTGTTTGATGATAATGAGCTGCAATCTCATAACAAGCTATTTTGAGGTTCCACATCACTGAATCGGTCAACTGTTTGATGATAATGAGCTGCAATCTCATAACAAGCTGTTCTGAGGTTCCACATCACCAAATCGGTCAACCGTTCGATGATAATGAGTTGTAATCTCATAACAAGCCATTTTGAGGTTCCACATTGCTGAATCAGTCAACCATTTGCTGATAACGAGCTGCAATCTCATAACAAGTCATTCTGAGATTCCACATCACCAAATCGGTCAAATGTTTAGTGATAATGAGCTGCAATCTGATAACAAGCTATTCTGAGGTTCCACATCACTGAATTGTTCAACTATTCAATGATAATGAGTTGTAATCTCATAACCAGCCGTTCTAAGGTTCCACATCACCGAATTGGTCAACCGTACATTAATAATGAGTTGTAATCTCATAAAAAGCTGTTTTGAGGTTCCACATCGCCGAATCGGTCAACCATACATTGATAATGAGCTACAATCTCATAACAAGCCATTCTGAGGTTCCACATCGCCGAATCAGTCAACCATTCGATGATAATGAGATGCAATCTCATAACCAGCAATTCTGAGGTTTCACATCGTTGAATCGGTCAAACGTACATTGATAATGAGCTACAACCTCATAACAAGCCATTCTGAGGTTCCACATTGCTGAATCGATCAACCGTTCAATGATAATGAGTTGTAATCTCATAACAAGCCATTCTGAGGTTGCACATCACTGAATCAGTCAACCATTTGATGATAATGAGTTGTAATCTCATAACAAGCCATTTTGAGGTTCCACATCAATGAATCAGTCAATCGTTTGATGATAATGAGTTGTAATCTCATAACAAGCCGTTCTGAGGTTCCACATCATCGAATCGGTCAACCGTTTGATGATAATGAGTTGTAATCTCATAACAAGCCGTTCTGAGGTTCCACATCACCGAATCAATCAACCATTCAATGATAATGAGTTGTAATCTCATAACAAGCCATTCTGAGGTTCCACATCACCGAAACCATCAACCATTCGATGATAATGAGCTACAATCTCATAATAAGCTATTCTAAGGTTCCACATCGCCGAATCAGTCAACCGTTCGATGATAATGAGCTACAATCTCATAATAAGCTATTCTAAGGTTCCACATCACTCAATCGGTCAACCGTTTGATGATAATGAGTTGTAATCTCATAACAAGCCATTTTTAGGTTCCACATCGCCAAATCGGTCAATCGTTCACTGATAATGAGCTGTAATCTCATAACAAGCCATTATGAGGTTCCACATCCTCAACTCAGTCAACCATTTGATGATAATGAGCTGTAATATCATAACAAGCTATTTTGAGGTTCCACATCGTTGAATTGGTCAACCTTTCGATGATAAAGAGTTGTAATCTTATAACAAGTCATTCTGAGGTTCGACATTACTGAATCGGTCAACCGTACATTAATAATGAGTTGTAATCTCATAACAAGCTGTTCTTAGGTTCCACATTGCCAAATCAGTCAACCGTACATTGATAATGAGCTGTAATCTCATAATAAGCCATTCTGAGGTTTCACATCCCCGAATCGGTCAACCGTTCGATGATAATGAGCTACAATCTCATAACAAGCTAGTCTGAGGTTCCACATCACCAAATTGGTCAAGCGTACATTGATAATGAGCTGCAATCTCATAACAAGCCATTCTAAGGTTCCACATCGCCGAATCGCTCAACTGTTTGATGATAATGAGTTGTAATTGTAGACGTCCAAAATCATCCTTATATTAATTTAATTAATATTCCCATAGCACTATAATTAATTTTAATTAATTATATCAGTTATATTCTTCTATCTATTTAGTTAAATTTATTTAATTAAATATGATTCATTTCCTTAGTGTTTAAATTTAATTTAAATACTACTCTTGCTAATGTATTAATTTTATTAATACATTACCCTTCATAAATCCCCCTTTTAAATAAATTTTAAATTTATTTATTCCCTCACAATCTTAATATTCTTCTAAACCCAATTAATTCAAATTTAATTT
>MU225415.1:197111-250443 GCA_018584345.1 Thuja plicata
TATGTGGATGCCACATATGCTCCACCTCATCCAAGCCCTTCTCTTCCCTCCAAAAATCTATAAATAGAGGCCTCTCCAAGAGCAAATGCATCTCTCATTTTGTGCATTGTTATCATGTTAGTTTGCTTCTAGGATTTCTTAAGCATTTTGCATTCTAATCTTAGTTCATGTTTATTTGATATTTGAATCTAGAAATTACATGCTAGGATAATGGAATGAATCTTAGATAGTTGCAACCATCTCTCATATCAATCTTAGATTAAATATTGCATCTACATTCATCATTTGTGAGGGATTTTGAGACAAGTTCTTCATACTTGTTCTTGAAGCTTTTCCCTCCATTACTGTGCATTTGAAATCATTAGTGGGATTTAGTATTGTGTTGGGAGAGGACACCCACATCCATCTCTAAGAGCACATCAACAAGGCATTGGGTGCCCTTGTTCAAGCTCATTGGAGGTTGTGGTTTAAACTTCTTGTTTTGGGATTCCATTTGAATGTGCTAACCCTTGTTTGAATTTTATTGCTTTATTGGCTAATCTTAATGGTTTGCATGTTTTAGGTTTGTCTCTTGCAGGTAGATTTCTATCACATACAGTAATCTCATAACAAGCCATTATGAGGTTATAGATCATCGAATCGGTCAACCGTTTGATGATAATGAGCTGTAATCTCATAATAAGCTATTCTGAGTTTCCACATTGCCGAATCAGTCAACTATTCGATGATAATGAGTTGTAATCTCATAACAAGCCGTTTTGAGGTTCCACATCACTGAATCGGTCAACCGTTCAATGATAATGAGTTGCAATCTCATAACAAGCCATTTTGAGGTTCCACATTGCCAAATCGGTCAACCGTTCAATGATAATGAGTTGCAATCTCATAACAAGCTATTCTGAGGTTCCACATCACCGAATCGGTCAACCGTTCAATGATAATGAGCTACAATCTTATAACAAGCCATTCTGAGGTTTCACATCGCTAAATCGGTCAACCATTCAATGATAATGAGTTGCAATCTCATAACAAGCCATTATGAGGTTCCACATCGCCGAATCGGTAAACCGTTTGATGATAATAAGCTGCAATCTCATAACAAGTTCTTCCTGAGGTTCTACATTACCGAATCAGTCAACCGTTCGATGATAATGAGCTGTAATCTCATAACAAGATATTCTGAGGTTCCACATCATCGACTCGGTCAACCATTTGATGATAATGAGTTGTAATCTCATAGCAAGTTGTTCTGAGGTTCCACATCACCGAATTGGTCAACCATTGACTAAAAATGAGCTGCAATCTCATAACAAGCAATTGTGAGGTTCCACATCCCCGAATTGGTCAACCATTTGATGATAATGAGATGCAATCTCATAACAAGCTATTCTGAGGTTCCACATCACTGAATTGGTCAACCATTCGATGATAATGAGTTGTAATCTCATAACACACCATTCTGAGGTTCCACATCACTGAATTGGTCAAGCATACATTGATAATGAGTTGTAATCTCATAACAAGCTATTCTGAGGTTCCACATCGCCGAATCAGTCAACCATACATTGATAATGAGTTGTTATCTCATAATAAGCTATTTTGAGGTTCCACATCGCTGAATCGGTCAACCATTTGATGATAATGAGCTGCAATCTCATAACAAGTCATTCTGAGGTTCCACATCGCTGAATCAGTCAACCGTACATTGATAATGAGCTACAATCTAATAATGAGTAGTAATCTCATAACAAGCCGTTCTGAGGTTTCACATCACCGAATCGGTCAACCATTTGATGATAATGAGTTGTAATCTCATAACAAGCCATTCTGAAATTTCACATCACCGAATCAGTCAACTATTCGATGATAATGAGTTGTAATCTCATAAAAAGCCATGCTAAGGTTCCACATTGCCAAATCGGTCAACCGTTCGATGATAATGAGTTGTAATCTCATAACAAGCCGTTCTGAGATTCTACATCGCTGAATCAGTCAACCATTCGATGATAATGAGTTGTAATCTCATAACAAGCCATTCTGAGATTCCACATCATCGAATCGGTCAACCGTTCACTAATAATGAGTTGTAATCACATAACAAGTTGTTCTAAGGTTCCACATCACTGAATCGGTCAACCATTCAATGATAATGAGCTGCAATCTTATAACAAGCTGTTCTGAGGTTCCACATCGCTGAATCGGTCAACTGTTTGATGATAATGAGCTACAATCTCATAACAAGCTATTCTGAGGTTCCACGTCGCTGAATTGGTCAACCATATATTGATAATGAGTTGCAATCTCATAACAAGCCGTTTTGAGGTTCCACATCGCCGCATCGGTCAACTGTTTAATGATAATGAGTTGTAATCTTATAACAAGCCATTCTCAAGTTCCACATCACCAAATCGGTCAACCGTTCGATGATAATGAGCTACAATCTCATAACAAGCTATTCTAAGGTTCCACATCGCCGAATTGGTCAATCGTTTGATGATAATGAGCTGCAATCTCATAGCAAGCTGTTCTAAGTTTCCACATCACTGAATCGATCAACCGTACATTGATAATAAGCTGCAATCTCATAACAAACCATTCTGAGGTTCCACATTGCCAAATCGGTCAACCATTCAATTATAATGAGTTGTAATCTCATAACAAGCCATTTTGAGGTTCCACATCACCGAATCGGTTAACCATTTGATGATAATGAGTTGTTATCTCATAACAAGCCGTTCTAAGGTTCCACATTGCTGAATGGGTCAACCGTTCACTGATAATGAGTTGCAATCTCATAACAAGCTATTTTGAGGTTCCACATCACTGAATCGGTCAACCGTTTGATGATAATGAGCTATAATCTCATAACAAGCTGTTCTAAGGTTCCACATTGCCTAATCAGTCATCCATTCAATGATAATGAGTTGTAATCTCATAACAAGCCATTCTGAGGTTCCACATCGCTGAATCGGTCAACCATTCGATGATAACAAGTTGCAATCTCATAACAAGCCATTCTGAGTTTGCACATCACCGAATCGGTTAACAGTTCGATGATAGTGAGGTGCAATCTCATAACAAGCTATTCTAAGGTTCCACATTGCCGAATAAGTCAACTGTTCAATGATAATGAGCTGTAATCTCATTACAAGCTTTTATGAGGTTCTACATCACTGAATCAGTCAACCATTTGATGATAATGAGTTGTAATCTCATAAGAAGCCATTCTGAGGTTCCACATCACCGAATCAGTCAACCATTCGATGATAATGAGCTGCAATCTCATAACAAGTTGTTCTAAGGTTCCACTTTGCCGAATCAGTCAACCGTTCGATGATAATGAGTTGTAATTTCATAACAAGCCGTTCTGAGGTTCTGCATCACCAAATCCGTCAACCATTTGATGATAATGAGTTGCAATCTCATAAAAAGCCATTCTAAGGTTCCACATCAGTGAAGTGGTCAGTCGTTCGATGATAATGAGCTGCAATCTCATAACAAGCTGTTCTGAGGTTCCACATCATCGAATCGGTCAACCGTTTGATGATAATGAGTTGTAATCTCATAACAAGCTATTTTGAGGTTCCACATTGCCGAATCAGTCAACCATACATTGATAATGAGTTGCAATCTCATAACAAGCCATTCTGAGGTTTCACATTGCCAAAGCGGTCAACCATTCGATGATAATGAGTTGTAATCTCATAACAAGCCATTCTGAGGTTCCACATCACTGAATCAGTCAACCGTTCGATGATAATGAGTTGTAATCTCATAACAACGCATTCTAAGGTTCCACATTGTCGAATCAGTCAACCGTTCACTGATAATGAGTTGTAATCTCATAACAAGCTGTCCTAAGGTTCCACATCACCGAATTGGTCAACCGTTTGATGATAATGAGATGCAATCTCATAACAAGCTTTTCTGAGGTTCCACATCACCAAATTAGTCAACCGTTCGATGTTAATGAGTTTTAATCTCATAACAAGCCATTCTGAGGTTCCACATCACAGAATCGGTCAACTATTTGATGATAATGAGTTGCAATCTCATAACAAGCTGTTCTGAGGTTCCACATCACTAAATTAGTCAACCGTTCGATGATAATGAGCTACAATCTCATAACAAGCTGTTCTGAGGTTCCACATCACCAAATCGATCAACTGCTTGATGATAATGAGTTGTAATCTCATAAGAAGCCATTTTGAGGTTCCACATTGCCGAATCGGTCAACCATTTGCTGATAATGAGCTATAATCTCATAACAAGCCATTCTGAGGTTCCACATCACCAAATCGGTCAACCGTTTGATGATAATGAGCTGTAATCTCATAACAAGTTGTTTTGAGGTTCCACATCACCGAATTGGTCAACCATTCATCGATAATGAGTTATAATCTCATAACAAGCCATTCTGAGGTTTCACATCACCAAATCGGTCAATCATACATTGATAATGAGTTGTAATCTCATAACAAGCTATTCTGATGTTCCACATCACCGAATCAGTCAACCGTTTGATGATAATGAGCTACAATCTCATAACATGCCATTCTGAGGTTCCATATCACCGAATCAGTCAACCGTTCGATGATAATGAGTTGCAATCTCATAAAAGGCGATTCTGAGGTTCCACATCACCAAATCGGTCAACCGTACATTGATAATGAGATGCAATGTCATAACAAGCCATTCTGAGGTTCCACATTATCGAATCAGTCAACCATTCGATGATAATGAGCTATAATCTCATAACAAGCTATTCAGAGGTTCCACATCATCGAATCGGTCAACCATTCATTGATAATGAGTTGCAATCTCATAACAAGTCATTCTGAGGTTCCACATCGCCGACTCAGTCAACCGTTCAATCATAATGAGAGGAAATCTCATAACAAGTTCTTCTGAGGTTCCACATTGCTGAATCGGTCAACCATTCGATGATAATGAGTTATAATCTCATAACAAGCCGTTCTAAGGTTCCACATTGCCGAATCGGTCAACTATTCGATGATAATGAGCTACAATCTCATAAGAAGCTATTCTGAGGTTCCACATCGCTGAATCAGTCAACCGTTCGATTATAATGAGCTACAATCTCATAATAAGTTGTTCTAAGGTTCCACATCATCGAATCGATCATCCATTTGATGATAATGATTTGCAATGTCATAACAAGCCATTCTGAGGTTCCACATCTCCGAATCGGTCAACCGTTCGATGATAATGAGCTACAATCTCATAACAAGCCATTTTGAGGTTCTACATTGCTAAATCACTCAATTGTTCACTGATAATGAGCTGCAATCTCATAACAAGCCATTTTAAGGTTCCACATCACCGAATCGGTCAATCATTCGATGATAATGAGCTGCAATCTCATAACAAGGTATTCTAAGGTTCCACATCACCGAATCGGTCAACTATTTGATGAGAATGAGTTGTAATCTCATGACAAGCCGTTCTGAGGTTCCACATCACCGAATCGGTCAACCATACATTAATAATGAGTTGTAATCTCATAACAAGCTATTCTGAGGTTCCACATTGCCAAATCGGTCAACCATACATTAATAATTAGCTCCAATCTCATAACAAGCCATTCAGAGGTTCCACATCGCCGAATCGGTCAATCGTACATTGATAATGAGATATAATCTCATAACAAGTCATTCTGAGGTTCCACATCACCGAATCGGTCAACCATTTGATGATAATGAGTTGTAATCTCATAACAAACCATTTTGAGGTTCCACATTGCCGAATCAGTCAACCGTTCGATGATAATGAGCTGCAATCTCATAACAAGCTATTCTAAAGTTTTACATCACTGAATCAGTCAACCGTTTGATGATAATGAGTTGTAATATCATAATAAGCCGTTCTAAGGTTCCACATCACTGAATCGGTCAACTGTATATTGATAATGAGTTGTAATCTCATACCAAGCTATTCTAAGCTTCCACATTGCCAAATTGGTGAACCCTACATTGATAATGAGCTACAATCTCATAACAAGCCATTCTAGGGTTCGACATCGCCGAATCGGTCAACTGTTCGATGATAATGAGCTACAATCTCATAAAAAGCCATTCTGAGGTTCCACATCACCGAATGTTTCAACCGTACATTGATAATGAGCTGCGATCTCATAACAAGCCATTCTGAGGTTCTAGATTGCCGAATTGGTCAACCGTTTGATGATAATGAGTTGTAATCTCATAACAAGCTGTTCTGAGGTTCCACATTGCTGAATCGGTCAACTGTTCAATGATAATGAGTTGTAATCTCATAACAAGCCGTTCTCAGGTTCCACATCACCGAATTGGTCAACCGTTCGATGATAATGAGTTGTAATCTCATAACAAGAAATTCTACAGTTCCACATCGCTGAATCAGTCAACCATTTGATGATAATGAGTTGTAATCTCATAACAAGCCATTCTAAGGTTCCACATCATCTAATCGGTCAACCGTTCACTGATAATAAGTTGCAATCTCATAACAAGCTATTTTGAGGTTCCACATCGCCAAATCAGTCAACTATTTGATGATAATGAGCTATAATCTCATAACAAGCTATTTTGAGGTTCCACATCGCTGAATCGGTCAACCATTTGATGATAATGAGCTACAATCTCATAACAAGCTATTATGACATTCCACATCACTAAATTAGTCAACCGTATATTTATAATGAGCTGCAATCTCATAACAAGCTATTCTGAGGTTCTACATTGCCGAATCAGTCAACCGTTCGATGATACTGAGTTGTAATCTCATAACAAGCCATTCTGAGGTTCCACATCACCAAATCGGTCAACCGTTTGATGATAATGAGTTGTAATCTCATAACAAGCCATTCTTAGGTTCTACATTGCCGAATCGGTCAACCATTCGCTAATAATGAGTTGCAATCTCATAACAAGCTGTTCTGAGGTTCCACATCGCCAAATTGGTCAACAGTTCGATGATAATGAGTTGTAATCTCATAACAAGCTATTCTGAGGTTCCACATCACTGAATCGGTCAACGGTTCGATGATAATAAGTTGTAAGCTCATAACAAGCCATTCTGAGGTTCCACATCACCGAATCGGTCAACTGTTCAATGATAATGAGTTGCAATCTCATAACAAGCCATTTTGAGGTTCCACATTGCCCAATCGGTCAACTGTTTCATGATAATGAGCTGCAATCTCATAACAAGCTATTCAGAGGTTCCACATCTCTGAATTGGTCAACTATTTGATGATAATGAGTTGCAATCTCATAACAAGCTATTCTAAGGTTCCACATCACCGAATCTGTCAACCATTCGATGATAATGAGTTGTAATCTCATAACAAGCCATTCTGAGGTTCCACATCGCCGAATCAGTCAACCATTCGATGATAATGAGCTGCAATCTCATAACAAGCTGTTCTGAGGTTCCACATTGCTGAATCGATCAACCGTTTGATGATAATGAGTTGTAATTTCATAACAAGCCATTCTGAGGTTCCACATCGCCGAATCGGTCAATTGTTCGATGATAATGAGTTGTAATCTCATAACAAGCTATTCTGAGGTTCCACATCACCGAATCGATCAACCATTCACTAATAATGAGCTGTAATCTCATAACAAGCCATTCTGAGGTTCCATATCACCGAATCAGTCAACCATTCGATGATAATGAGCTGCAATCTCTTAACAAGCTATTTTGAGGTTCCACATCACCGAATCTGTCAACCGTTCGATGATAATGACTTGTAATCTCATAACAAGCCATTCTAATGTTCCACATCGTAAAATCGGTCAACCATACATTGATAATGAGTTGTAATCTCATAACAAGCTATTTGGAGTTTCCACATCGCCGAATCGGTCAACCGTACATTGATAATGAGCTGCAATCTCATAAGAAGCCATTCTGAGGTTCCACATCATTGAATTGGTCAACCATTTGATGATAATGAGCTACAATCTCATAAGATGCTGTTCTAAGGTTCCACATCACCAAATCGGTCAATCGTACATTGATAATAATCTGCACTCTCATAACAAGTTGTTCTAAGGTTCTACATCACCAAATCGGTCAACCGTTCGACGATAATTAGTTGTAATCTAATAACAAGCTGTTCTAAGGTTCCACATCACGGAATCGGTCAACTATTCGATGATAATGAGTTATAATCTCATAACAAGACATTCTGAGGTTGCACATCTCTGAATCGGTCAACTGTTTGATGATAATGAGTTGTAATCTCATAACAAGCCGTTCTTAGGTTCCACATCACCGAGTCGGTCAACCATTTGATGATAATGAGTTGTAATCTTGTAACAAGCCATTCTGAAGTTCCACATCGCTGAATCGGTCAACTGTTCACTGATAATGAGTTGCAATCTCATAACAAGCTGTTCTGAGGTTCCACATCATCGAATCGATCAACCATTTGATGATAATGAGCTATAATCTCATAACAAGCTATTTTGAGGTTCCACATTGCTGAATCGATTAACCATTCGATGATAATGAGTTTTAATCTCATAACAAGCCATTCTGAGGTTCTACATCGCTGAATCGGTCAACCGTTCGATCATAATGAGTTGCAATCTCATAACAAGCCATTCTAAGGTTTGACATCGCCAAATCGGTCAACCATTGGATGATAATGAGCTGCAATCTCATAAAAAGCTATTTTGAGGTTCCACATTGCCAAATCGGTCAACCATTCGGTGATAATGAGCTGCAATCTCACAAAAAGTTGTTCTGAGGTTCCACATCACTGAGTCAGTCAACTGTTTGATGATAATGAGTTGTAATCTTATAACAAGCCGTTCTGAGGTTCCACATCGCCGAATCGGTCAACTATTCACTAATAATGAGCTGCAATCTCATAACAAGCTGTTCTGAGCCTCCACATCACCGAATCAGTCAATCGTTAGATGATAATGAGCTACAATCTCATAACAAGCTATTTTAAGGTTTCACATCATCGAATCGGTCAACCATTTGATGATAATGAGTTGTAATCTCATAACAAGCCACTCTGAGGTTCCACATCGCTGAATTGGTCAATCGTACATTGATAATGAGTTGTAATCTCATAACAAGCTATTTTGAAGTTCCACATCGCCGAATCAGTCAACTATACATTGATAATGAGTTGCAATCTCATAATAAGCCATTCTGAGGTTCCACATCGCTAAATCAGTCAACCGTTCGATGATAATGAGCTGCAATCTCATAACAAGCCATTCTGAGGTTCCACATCACCGAATCGGTCAACCATACATTGATAATGAGCTACAATCTCATAACAAGCCATTCTGAGGTTCCACATCATTGAATCGGTCAACCGTTCAATGATAATGAGTTGTAATCTCATAACAAGCTATTCTGAGGTTCCACATCACTGAATCGGTCAACCGTTCACTAATAATGAGTTGCAATCTCATAACAAGTTATTCTGAGGTTCTACATCATAGAATCGGTCAACCATTCGGTGATAATGAGCTGTAATCTTGTAACAAGCTGTTCTGAGGTTCCACATCACCGAATTGGTCAACCATTTGATGATAATGAGTTGTAATCTTATAACAAGCCATTCTGAGGTTTCACATCGCCCAATCGGTCAATTGTTTGATGATAATGAGTTGTAATCTCATAACAAGCCATTCTGAGTTTCCACATCGCCGAATCAGTCAACCATTCGATGATAATGAGTTGTAATCTCATAACAAGCCGTTCTGAGGTTCCACATCACTGAATCGGTCAACCGTTCACTGATAATGAGTTGCAATCTAATAACAAGCTATTTTAAGGTTCCACATCATCGAATCGGTCAACCATTCGATGATAATGAGTTGTAATCTCATAGTAAGCATGTATGAGGTTCCACATTGCTGAATCAGTCAACCGTTCGATGATAATATGTTGCAATCTTGTAACAAGCCACTCTGAGGTTTTACATCACCGAATTGGTCAACCATTCGATGATAATGAGCTGCAATCTAATAACAAGCTATTCTGAGGTTCCACATCGCCAAATCGGTCAACCGTTGGATGATAATGAGCTGAAATCTCATAACAAGTTATTCTAAGGTTCCACATCGCCGAATCAGTCAACCATTCAATGATAATGAGTTGTAATCTCATAATAAGTCATTCTGAGGTTCCACATCGCCAAATCAGTCAATTGTTCACTGATAATGAGTTGCAATCTCATAACAACTTGTTCTGAGGTTCCACATCACCGAATTGGTCAACCGTTCGATGATAATGAGCTGCAATCTCATAACAAGCTTTTTTGAGGTTCCACATTGCCGAATCGGTCAACCATTCAATGATAATGAGTTGTAATCTCATAACAAGCCGTTCTAAGGTTCCACATCGCCAAATCAATCAACCATTCGATGATAATGAGTTACAATCTCATAACATATCATTTTGAGGTTCCACATCGTCGAATCAGTCAAGCGTTCGATGATAATGAGTTGCTATCTCATAACAAGCTATTATGAGGTTCCACATCGCCAAATTGATCAACTGTTTGATGATAATGAGCTACAATCTCATAACAAGCTGTTCGGAGGTTCCACATCACTGAATCAGTCAACTGTTCGATGATAATGAGTTGTAATCTCATAACAAGCTGTTCTAAGGTTCCACATCACCGAATCGGTCAACCGTTCCATGATAATGAGCTGCAATCTCATAACAAGATTTTTTGAGGTTCCACATCACCTAATCGGTCAACTGTTTGATGACAATGAGTTGTAATCTCATAACAAGCCATCCTGAGGTTTCACATCACTAAATCGGTCAACCGTTTGATGATAATGAGCTACAATCTCATAACAAGCTATTCTGAGGTTCCACATCACCAAATCAGTCAACCATTCGATGACAATGAGTTGTAATCTCATAACAAGCTATTCTGAGGTTCTACATCACTGAATCAGTCAACCATTCGATGATAATGAGTTGCAATCTCATAACAAGTTGTTTTGAGGTTCCACATCACCAAATCGGTCAACTATTCGATGATAATGAGTATCAATCTCATAACAAGCTATTATGAGGTTCCACATCGCTGAATCGGTCAACCGTTCGATGATAATGAGCTGTAATCTGATAACAAGCTATTTTGAGTTTCCACATCACTAAATCGGTCAACCGTTCGATGATAATGAGTTGTAATGTCATAACAAGCCGTTCTGAGGTTCCACATCGCCGAATTGGTCAACTGTTCATTGATAATGAGCTACAATCTCATAACAAGCCATTCTTAGGTTCCACATCGCTGAATCGGTCAACCGTTTGATGATAATGAGCTACAATCTCATAACAAGTTGTTCTGAGGTTCCACATCGCTAAATCGGTCAACCGTTTGATGATAATGAGTTGTAATCTCATAACAAACCATTCTGAGGTTTCACATCACCGAGTCGGTCAACCGTACATTGATAATGAGTTGCAATCTCATAACAAGCTATTCTATGGTTCCACATCATCGAATCGGTCAACCATACATTGATAATGAGCTGCAATCTCATAACAAGCCATTGTGAGGTTCCACATCGCCGAATTGGTCAACCGTTCGATGATAATGAGCTAGAATCTCATAACAAGCTATTCTGAGGTTTCAAATCACAGAATTGGTCAACCGTACATTGATAATGAGCTACAATCTCATAACAAGCCGTTATGAGGTTCCACATCACTGAATCAGTCAACCGTTCGATGATAATGAGTTGGAATCTCATAACAATCCGTGCTAAGGTTCCACATCGCCGAATCGGTCAACCGTTTGATGATAATGAGTTGTAATCTCATAATAAGCCGTTCTAAGGTTCCACATCACTAAATTGGTCAACCATTTGATGATAGTGAGTTGTAATCTTATAACAAGCCATTCTGAGGTTCCACATCACCGAATTGGTCAACCATTCGATGATAATGAGTTGTAATCTCATAACAAGCAGTTCTGAGGTTCTACATTGTTGAATTAGTCAAGAAACTGATAATGAGTTTCAATCTCATAACAAGCTATTCTGAGGTTCCACATCACCGAATTGGTCAATCATTCGATGATAATGAGCTACAATCTCATAACAAATTGTTTTGAGGTTCCACATCGCCGAATCGGTCAACTGTTTGATGATAATGAGTTGTAATCTCATAACAAGCTGTTCTGAGGTTCCACATCGCCAAATTGGTCAACCATTTGATGATAATGAGCTACAATCTCATAACAAGTTATTCTGAGGTTCCACATCACCGAATCGGTCAACGATTCGATGATAATGAGCTGCAATCTCATAACAAGTTGTTCTGAGGTTCCACATCACCGAATTGGTCAACCGTTTGATGATAATGAGTTGCAATCTCATAACAAGCCATTCTAAGGTTCCACATTGCCGAATCTGTCACCCATATGATGATAATGAGCTACAATCCCATAACAAGCTATTCTGAGGTTCCAGATCACCGAATCTGTTAACAGTTAGATGATAATGAGCTGCAATCTCATAACAAGCTATTCTGAGGCTCCACATCACCGAATCAGTCAATCATATATTTATAATGAGTTGCAATCTCATAACAAGCCATTCTGACATTCCACATCACCGAATCGGTCAATCGTTTGATGATAATAAGTTGCAATCTCATAATAAGTTTTTTTGAGGTTCCACATCGCCGAATCGGTCAACTATTCAATGATAATGAGCTACAATCTCATAACAAGTTGTTCTCAGGTTGCACATCGCTGAATCGGTCAACTATTCAATGATAATGAGTTGTAATCTCATAACAAGCCATTCTGAGGTTCTACATCACTGAATCGGTCAACCATTCGATGATAATGAGTTGCAATCTCATAACAAGTCATTCTGAGGTTCCACATCACTGAATCGGTCAACCGTTTGATGATAATGAGCTGCAATCTCATAACAAGCTATTCTGAGGTTCCACATCACCGAATCTGTCAACCATTTGATGATAATAAGCTACAATCTCATAACAAGCTGTTCTGAGGTTCCACATCGCCGAATCAGTCAACCATTCAATGATAATGAGTTATAATCTCATAACAATCCATTCTGAGGTTCCACATCACTGAATTAGTCAATCATTCACTGATAATGAGTTGTAATCTCATAACAAGTTGTTCTGAGGTTCCACATCACTAAATTGGTCAACCGTTCAATGATAATGAGCTACAATCTCATAACAAGTTGTTCTGAGGTTCCACATCGCCGAATCAGTAAACCGTTTGATGATAATGAGTTGTAATATCATAACAAGCCATTCTAAGGTTCCACATCACCAAATCGATCAACCATTCAATTATAATGAGTTACAATCTCATAACAAGTCATTTTGAGGTTCCACATCATCAAATCGGTCAACCGTTCGATGATAATGAGTTGCAATCTCATAACAAGCTATTCTGAGGTTCCACATCACTGAATCAATCAACCGTTCGATGATAATGAGCTGTAATCTCATAACAATCTATTCTGAGGTTCCACATCACCGAATCGATCAACCGTTCGATGATAATGAGTTTTAATCTTATAACAAGCCATTCTGAGGTTTCATGTCACTGAATTGGTCAACCATTTGATGATAATGAGTTGCAATCTGATAACAAGCTATTCTTAGGTTCCACATCACTGAATCAGTCAACCGTTCGATAAGCTGCAATCACATAAGAAGTTGTTCTGAGGTTCCACATCGCTGAATCGGTCAACCGTTTGATGATAATGAGTTGTAATCTCATAACAAGCCATTCTGAGGTTCCACATCACCAAGTCAGTCAATCATACATTGATAATGAGTTGTAATCTCATAACAAGCCGTTCTAAGGTTCCACATCACTGAATCGGTCAACCATTCAATGATAATGAGTTGTAATCGCATAACAAGCCGTTCTGAGGTTCCACATCACCGAATTGGTCAACCATTCGATGATAATGAGTTGTAATCTCATAACAAACAATTCTGAGGTTCCACATTGCCGAATCGGTCAACCATTCACTAATAATGAGTTGCAATCTCATAACAAGCTATTATGAGGTTCCACATCACCGAATTGGTCAACCGTTCAATGATAATGAGATGCAATCTCATAACAAGCTGTTCTGAGGTTCCACATCACCGAATCGGTCAACCGTTTGATGATAATGAGTTGTAATCTCATAAAAAGCCATTCTGAGGTTCCACATTGCTGAATTGGTCAACCATTTGATGATAATGAGCTGCAATCTCATAACAAGCTATTTTGAGGTTCTACATCGCTGAATCAGTCAACCATTCGATGATAATGAGCTATAATCTCATAACAAGCTGTTCTAAGGTTCCACATTGCCGAATCAGTCAACTGTACATTGATACTGAGCTATAATCTCATAAGAAGCTATTCTAAGGTTTCACATCGCCGAATTGGTCAATTGTTTGATGATAATGAGTTGTAGTTTCACAACAAGCCATTCTGAGATTCCAGATCGCCGAATTGATCAACCGTTCGATGATAATGAGTTGTAATCTCATAACAAGCCATTCTGACATTCCACATCACTGAATCGGTCAACTATTTGATGATAATGAGTTGTAATCTCATAACAAGCTATTCTGAGGTTTCACATCGCCAAATTGGTCAACCATTTGATGATAATGAGCTGTAATCCCATAACAAGCTATTCTAAGGTTCTACATCGCCGAATCGGTCAACCATTTCATGATAATGAGTTGCAATCTCATAATAAGTTGTTTTGAGGTTCCACATCGTCGAATCGGTCAACTATTCAATGATAATGAGCTGCAATCTCATAACAAGCTATTCTGAGGTTTCACATCACCGAATCGGTCAACCATTCGATGATAATGGGTTGTAATCTCATAACAAGCCATTCTGAGGTTCCACATCACTAAATCAGTCAACCATTCGATGATAATGATCTGCAATCACATAATAAGTTGTTCTAAGGTTCCACATCACCGAATCGATCAACCGTTTGATGATAATGAGTTATAATCTCATAACAAGCCATTCTGAGGTTCCACATCATCGAATCGGTCAATTGTTTGATGATAATGAGTAGCAATCTCATAACAAATAGTTATGAGCTCCAACATCACTTAATTGGTCAACCATTTGATGATAATGAGCTACAATCTCATAGCAAGTTGTTCTGAGGTTCCACATCGCTGAATCGGTCAACAGTTTGATGATAATGAGCTGTAATCTCATAACAAGCTATTCTGAGGTTTCACATCACCAAATTGCTCAACTGTACATTGATAATGAGCTGTAATCCCATAACAACCATTCTGAGGTTCCACATCATAGAATTGGTCAACCGTTTGATGATAATGAGTTGTAATCTGATAACAAGCAATTCTGAGGTTCCACATTCGTGAATCGGTCAACCGTTCGATGATAAAGAGTTGTAATCTCATAAAAAGGCGTTGTAAGGTTCTACATTGCTGAATCGGTCAACCATTTACTGATAATGAGTTGCAATCTCATAACAAGAAATTCTAAGGTTCTACATCACTGAATCGGTCAACCGTTCAATGATAATGAGCTGCAATCTCATAACAAGCTATTCTAAGGTTCTACATTGCCAAATTGGTCAACTGTTAGATGATAATGAGTTGTAATCTCATAACAAGTCATTCTGAGGTTTCACATCACCGAATCAGACAACTGTTCAATGATAATGAGTTAGAATCTCATAACAAGTCATTTTGAGGTTCCACATCACCAAATCGGACAACCGTTTGGTGATAATGTGCTGCAATCTCATAACAAGCTATTCTGAGGTTCCACATCATTGAATCGGTCAACCGTTCGATGATAATGAGTTATAATCTCATAACAAGCCATTCTGAGGTTCCACATTGTCGAATCAGTCAACCATTTGATGATAATGAGTTGCAATCTCATAACAAGCCATTTTGAGGTTCCACATCACCGAATCGGTCACCCATTCGATGACAATGAGCTGTAATCTCATAACAAGCTATTCTGAGGTTTCACATCGCCGAATCGAACAATCGTTCAATGATAATGAGTTGTAATCTCATAACAAGTTGTTCTAAGGTTCCACATTGCCGAATCAGTCAACCATTGACTGATAATGAGCTACAATCTCATAATAAGCCATTATGAGGTTCCACATTGCTGAATCGGACAACCATTTGATGATAATGAGCTGCAATCTCATAACAAGCTATTCTAAGGTTCCACATCACCGAATCGGTCAACCGTTCGATGATAATGAGTTGTAATCTAATAACAAGCCATTCTGAGGTTCCATGTCGCTAAATCGGTCAACCATACATTGATAATGAGTTGTAATATCATAACAAGCTATTCTGAGGTTCCACATCACCGAATCGGTCAACCGTACATTGATAATGAGCTACAATCTCATAACAAGCTATTTTGAGGTTCCACATCACCGAATCAGTCAATCATTCGGTGATAATGAGCTACAATCTCATAACAAGCCGTCCTGAGGTTTTACATCGCCAAATCGGTCAACTGTACATTGATAATGAGCTACAATCTCATAACAAGCCGTTCTAAGGTTCCACATTGCCGAATCAGTCAACCGTTCAATGATAATGAGTTGTAATCTCATAACAAGCCATTCTGAGGTTGCACATCGCCAAATCGGTCAACCATTCGATGATAATGAGTTGTAATCTCATAACAAGCCATTCTGAGGTTCCACATCACCAAATCAGTCAACTGTTTGATGATAATGAGTTATAATCTCATAATAAGCCATTTTGAGGTTCTACATCACCGAATCGGTCAACCGTTCGATGATAATGAGTTGTAATCTCATAACAAGCCGTTCTGAGGTTCCACATCGCCAAATCAGTCAACCATTCGCTGATAATGAGTTGCAATCACATAACAAGCTATTCTAAGGTTCCACATCATCGAATCAGTCAACCATTTGATGATAATGAGCTGCAATCTTATAACAAGCCAATCTGAGGTTCCACATCGCCGAATCGGTCAACCATACATTGATAATGACTTGTAACCTCATAACAAGCCATTTTGAGGTTCCGCATTGCCGAATCAGTGATTTGTTCAGTGATAATGAGTTGTAATCTCATAACAAGTCATTCTGAGGTTCCACATCACCGAATCGGTCAACCATTTGATGATAATAAGTTGTAATCTCATAACAAGTCATTTTGAGGTTCCACATCGCCGAATCGGTCAACCTTTTGATGATAATGAGTTGTAATCTCATAACAAGCCATTCTGAGGTTCCACATTGCCGAATCGGTCAACCATTCGTTGATAATGAGTTGCAATCTCATAACAAGCTATTTTGAGGTTCCACATCACCGAATCAGTCAACCGTTTGATGATAATGAGTTGTAATCTCATAACAAGCCATTCTAAGGTTCCACATCGTCAAATCGGTCAACCATTCGATGATAATGAGTTGTAATCTCATAACAAGCCATTCTGAGGTTCCAGATAGTCGAATCAGTAAACCGTTCAATGGTAATGAGTTATAATCTCATAACAAGCCATTTTGTGGTTCCACATCACTGAATCTGTCAACTGTTTGATGATAATGAGTTGTAATCTCATAACAAACCGTTCTGAGGTTCCACATCGCCAAATCGGTCAACTGTTCACTGATTATGAGCTATAATCTCATAATAAGCCGTTCTAAGGTTCTAGATCACCGAATCAGTCAACCGTTCGATGATAATGAGTTGCAATCTCATAACAAGCTATTCTGAGGTTCCATATCACTGAATCGGTTAACCGTTCGATGATAATGAGTTGTAATCTTATAACAAGCCATTCTGAGTTTCCACATCACCGAATCAGTCAACCGTACATTGATAATGAGTTATAATATCATAACAAGCTATTCTGAGGTTCCACATCACTGAATTAGTCAACCATACATTGATAATGAGCAGCAATCTCATAACAAGCCATTCTGAGGTTCCACATTGCTGAATCGGTCAACCATTCGATGATAATGAGCTGTAATCTCATAACAAGCTGTTCTAAGGTTCCACATCGCCGAATCGGTCAACCGTACATTGATATTGAGCTGCAATCTTATAACAAGCTATTCTGAGGTTCCACATCGCCGAATCGGTCAACCGTTTGATGATAATATGTTGTAATCTCATAACAAGCTGTTCTGAGGTTCTAGATCACCGAATCGGTCAACCATTTGATGATAATGAGTTGTAATCTCATAGCAAGCTATTCTAAGGTTCCACATCATCGAATCGGTCAACCGTTCGATGATAATGAGTTGTAATCTCATAACAAGCTATTCTAAGGTTCCACATCACTGAATCGGTCAACCGTTCAATGATAATAAGTTGTAATCTCATAATAAGCCGTTCTGAGGTTCCACATCACTGAATCGGTCAACAATTTGATGATAATGAGTTGTAATCTCATAACAAGCCATTCTGAGGTTCCACATCGTTGAATTGGTCAACCATTCAATGATAATGAGTTGCAATCTCATAACAAGCCATTCTTAGGTTCCACATCGCCGAAACGGTCAACTGTTCGATGATAGTGTGCTGCAATCTCATAACAAGCTATTCTGAGGTTCCACATCACTGAATCGGTCAACCGTTCGATGATAATGAGTTGTAATCTCATAACAAGCTATTCTAAGGTTGCACATCGCTGAATCGGTCAACCATTCGATGATAATGAGTTGCAATCTCATAACAAGCCATTCTTAGGTTCCACATCGCCGAATCGGTCAACCATTCGATGATAATGAGCTGCAATCTCATAACAAGTTATTCTAAGGTTCCACATCACCGAATCAGTCAACCATTCAAGGATAATGAGCTACAATCTCATAACAAGCTATTCTAAGGTTTCACAAAGCCGAATCAGTCAACCGTTTGATGATAATGAGTTGTAATCTCATAACAAGCCATTTTGAGGTTTCACATCGCCGAATCGGTCAACCATTCAATGATAATGAGCTGCAATCTCATAACAAGCTGTTCTGAGGTTCCACATCGCTGAATTGGTCAACCATGTGATGATAATAAATTATAATCCCATAACAAGCCCTTCTAAGGTTTCACATCACCGAATCAGTCAACTATTCGATGATAATGAGTTGCAACCTCATAACAAGCCATTCTGAGGTTCCACATCACCGAATCGGTCAACCGTTTGATGATAATGAGCTGCAATCTCATAACAAGCTATTCTTAGTTTCCACATTGCCGAATCGCTCAACCATTTGATGATAATGAGTTACAATCTCATAACAAGCCATTCTGAAGTTCCACATCACTGAATCGGTCAACCATTTGATGATAATGAGTTGTAATCTCATAACAAGTCATTCTGAGGTTCCACATCGCCTAATTGGTTAACAGTTCACTGATAATGAGCTGCAATCTCATAACAAGCCATTCTGAGGTTCCACATCGCTGAATCAGTCAACCATTTGATGATAATGAGCTGCAATCTCATAACAAGTTATTCTAAGGTTCCACATTGCTGAATCAGTCAACCGTTCGATGATAATGAGCTGCAATCTCATAACAAGCTATTCTGAGGTTCCACATCGCCGAATCAGTCAACCGTACATTCATAATGAGCTGCAATCTCATGACAAGCTAGTCTGAGGTTTCACATTGCCAAATCGGTCAACCATAGATTGATAATGAGCTGCAATCTCATAAAAAGCCATTCTGAGGTTCCACATCACTGAATCGGTCAACCGTCCGATGATAATGAGCTGCAATCTCATAACAAGCCATTCTGAGGTTCCACATAGCCGAATCGGTCAACCATACATTAATAATGAGCTGCAATCTCATAACAAGCCATTCTAAGGTTCCACATCACCGAATCAGTCAACCATTCGATGATAATGAGTTGTAATCTCATAACAAGCCATTCTGAGGTTCCACATCGCCAACTTGGTCAACTATTCGATGATAATGAGCTGTAATCTCATAACAAGCTGTTCTAAGGTTCCACATTGCTGAATCGGTCAACCGTTTGATGATAATGAGTTCTAATCTCATAACAAGCCGTTCTAAGGTTCCACATCGCCTAATCGGTCAACCGTTTGCTGATAATGAGTTGCAATCTCATAACAATCTATTCTGAGATTCCACATCGCCAAATCAGTCAATCATTCAATGATAATGACTTGCAATCTTGTAACAAGCTGTTCTGAGGTTCCACATCACCGAATCGGTCAACCATTCGATGATAATGAGCTACAATCTCATAACAAGCCATTCTAAGGTTCCACATCACCGAATCAGTCAAATGTTCAATGATAATGAGTTGTAATCTCATAACAAGCCATTTTAAGGTTCCACATCACTAAATCAGTCAACCATTCGATGATAATTAGTGGTAATCTCATAACAAGTTGTTCTAAGGTTCCACATTGCCAAATCGGTCAACCATTCACTGATAATGAGTTACAATCTTATAACAAGCTGTTTTGAGGTTCCACATCACTGAATCGGTCAACTATTTGATGATAATGAGTTGTAATCTCATAACAAGCCATTCAGAGGTTCTACATCACTGAATCAGTCAACATTTCGCTGATAATAAGCTGTAATCTCATAACAAGCCGTTCTAAGGTTCCACATCACTGAATTGGTCAACTCTTCGCTGATAATGAGCTGCAATCTCATAACAAGTTGTTCTAAGGTTCCACATCACTGAATCAGTGAACCATTCAATGATAATGAGCTGCAATCTCATAACAAGCTATTCTGAGGTTCCACATCGCCAAATCGGTCAACTGTACATTGATAATGAGCTACAATCTCATAAGAAGCCATTTTGAGGTTCCACATTACCGAATCGGTCAACCGTACATTGATAATGAGCTACAGTCTCATAACAAATTGTTCTGAGGTTCCACATCACTGAATCAGTGAACCATTCGATGATAATCAGCTACAATCTCATAACAAGCCATTCTGAGGTTTGACATAGCCGAATTGGTCAACTGTACATTGATAATGAGCTACAATCTCATAACAAGCCATTCTGAGGTTCCACATCACCAAATTAGTCAACCATTTGATGATAATGAGTTGTAATCTCATAACAAGCCATTCTGAGGTTCCACATCGCCGAATCGGTCAACTGTTCGATGATAATGAGCTGCAATCTCATAACAAGCTATTCTAAGGTTCCATATCATCGAATCGGTCAACCGTTCGATGATAATGAGCTAAAATCTTATAACAAGCTATTATGAGGTTCCACATCACCGAATCAGTCAACCATTCAATGATAATGAGTTATAATCTCATAACAAGCTGTCTGAGGTTCCAGATTGCCGAATTGGTCAATCGTTTGATGGTAATGAGGTGCAATCTCTTAACAAGCTATTTTGAAGTTCCACATTGCCAAATCGGTCAACTGTTTGATGATAATGAGTTGCAATCTCACAACAAGTTGTTCTGAGGTTCCACATCACCAAACTGGTCAATCGTTCAATGATAATGAGTTGTAATCTCATAACAAGCCGTTCTGAGGTTCCACATCACCAAATCGGTCAACCGTTTGATGATAATGAGTTGTAATCTCATAACAAGCCATTCTGAGGTTCCACATCACTGAATCGGTCAACTGTTCGATGATAATGAGTTGTAATGTCATAACAAGCCATTCTGAGGTTCCACATCACTGAATTGGTCAACTGTTCGCTGATAATGAGTTGCAATCTCATAACAAGCTGTTCTGAGATTCCCCATCACTGAATCGGTCAACCGTTCGATGATAATGAGCTACAATTTTATAACAAGCTATTCTGAGGTTCCACATCGCTAAATCGGTCAACCATTTGATGATAATGAGTTGTAATCTCATAACAAGCCATTCTAAGGTTCCACATCGCTGAATCGGTCAAGCATTCGATGATAATGAGTTCCAATCTCATAACAAGCCATTCTGAGGTTCCACATCACCGAATCGATCAACCATTCGATGATAATGAGCTACAATCTCATAACAAGATATTTTGAGGTTCCACATCACTGAATCAGTCAACCATTTGATGATAATAAGCTACAATCTTATAACAAGCTATTTTGAGGTTCCACATCACTGTATCAGTCGATTGTTCGATGATAATGAGTTGTAATCTCATAACAAGCCATTCTGAGGTTCCACATCCCTGAATCGGTCAACTGTTCACTGATAATGAGCTATAATCTCATAAAAATCCATTTTAGGGTTACACATCACCAAATCAGTCAACCATACATTGATAATGAGCTACAATCTCATAACAAGCCATTCTAAGGTACTACATTGTCGAATGGGTCAACCGTTCGATGATAATGAGCTGCAATCTCATAACAAGCCATTCTGAGGTTCCACATCGCTGAATCAGTCAACTGTACATTGATACTGAGCTATAATCTCATAACAAGCCATTCTGAGGTTCCACATCACCGAATCGGTCAACCATTCACTAATAATGAGTTGTAATCTCATAACAAGCCGTTCTGAGGTTCTACATCGCCGAATCGGTCAACCGTTCACTGATAATGAGTTGTAATCTCATAACAAGCCTTTCTGAGGTTCCACATCATCGAATCAATGAACCATTTGATGATAATGAGTTGTATTCTCATAACAAGCCATTCTAAGGTTCCACATCACTGAATTGGTGAACCATTCGATGATAATGAGTTGTAATCTCATAACAACTCATTCTAAGGTTCCACATTGCTGACTCGCTCAACTGTTCACTGATAATGAGTTGTAATCTCATAACAAGCTATTCTGAGGTTCCACATCGCCGAATCGGTCAACTGTTCAATGATAATGAGCTACAATCGGTCAAACGTTTGATGATAATGAGCTGTAATCTCATAATAAGTTGTTCTGAGGTTCCACATCACCGAATTGGTCAACCATTCGATGATAATGAGTTGTAATCTCATAAAAAGCCATTTTGAGGTTCCACATCGCCGAATCGGTCAACCATTCGATGATAATGAGTTGCAATCTCATAACAAGCCGTTCTGAGGTTCTACATCATCGAATCGGTCAACCATTTGATGATAATGAGCTATAATCTCATAACAAGCTATTCTGAGGTTCCACATCGCTGAATTGGTCAACTGTTCGATGATAATGAGCTACAATCTCATAACAAGCTATTCTGAGGTTCCACATTGCCGAATCGGTCAATCGTTTCATGAGAATGAGCTGTAATCTCATAACAAGCCATTTTGAGGTTCGACATTGCCGAATCGGTCAACCGTTCACTAATAATGAGTTGCAATCTCATAACAAGCTATTCTGAGGTTCTACATCACTAAATTGGTCTACCATTCGATGATAATGAGTTATAATCTCATAACAAGCCATTCTGAGGTTCCACATCGTCGAATCGGTCAACTGTTTGATGATAATGAGTTGTAATCTCATAACAAGCCATTCTGAGGTTCCACATCGCTGAATCGGTCTACCATTCGATGATAATGAGTTGTAATCTCATAACAACCAATTCTGAGGTTCCACATCATCGAATCGGTCAACTATTCAATGATAATGAGTTGTAATCTCATAACAAGCAATTTTAAGGTTCTACATCGCTGAATCGGCCAACCGTTCGCTGATAATGAGTTGCAATCTCATAACAAGCTATTTTGAGGTTCCACATCACTGAATTGGTCAATCATTTGATGATAATGAGCTGCAATCTCATAACAAGCTATTCTGAGGTTGCACATCACTGAATCGGTCAACCATTTGATGATAATGAGTTGTAATCTCATAACAAGCCATTCTGAGGTTCCACATCACTGAGTCGGTCAACCGTTTGATGATAATAAGTTGCAATCTCATAAGAAGTTGTTCTGAGGTTCCACATCATCGAATCAGTCAACCGTTTGATGATAATGAGCTACAATCTCATAACTAGTTGTTCTGAGGTTCCACATCACTGAATCGGTCAACTGTTCAATGATAATGAGCTGTAATCTCATAACAAACTATTCTGAGGTTCAACATCACCGAATCGGTCAATCATTCAATGATAATGAGTTGTAATCTCATAACAAGTTGTTCTAAAGTTCCATATTGCCGAATTTGTCAACCATTCACTAATAATGAGCTACAATCTCATAACAAGTCATTTTGAGGTTCCACATCACCAAATCGGTCAACCATTTGATGATAATGAGCTGTAGTCTCATAACAAACTATTCTGAGGTTCCACATCATTGAATCAGTCAACCGTTCGATGATAATGAGTTGTAATCTCATAACAAGCCATTCTGATGTTCCACATCGCCGAATCAGTCAACCGTACATTGATAATGAGCTGCAATCTCATAACAAGTTATTTTGAGGTTTCACATCATCGAATCGATCAACCGTTCAATGATAATGAGTTGTAATCTCATAACAAGCCATTCTGAGGTTCCACATCACCGAATTTAATAATCATTCAATGATAATGAGTTGTAATCTCATAATAAGCCATTTTGAGGTTCCACATTACCGAATCGGTCAACTGTTTGATGATAATGAGTTGTAATCTTATCACAAGCCGTTCTGAGGTTCCACATCATTGAATCGGTCAACCATTCGATGATAATGAGTTGTAATCTCATAACAAGCTATTCTAAGTTTTCACATCACCGAATCGGTCAACCGTTCACTGATAATGAGTTGCAATCTCATAACAAGCTATTCTAAGGTTCCACATCACCGAATCGGTCAACCGTTTGATGATATTGAGCTGCAATCTATTAACAAGTTGTTTTGAGGTTCCACATCGCCGAATCAGTCAACTGTTCGATGATAATGAGCTATAATCTCATAACAAGCTATTCTGAGGTTCCACATCACTGAATTGGTCAACCATTCGATTATAATGAGTTATAATCTCATAATAAGCCCTTCTGAGGTTCCACATCGCTGAATCGGTCAACCATTCACTGATAATGAGATGCAATGTCATAACAAGCCGTTCTGAGGTTCCACATCACCGAATCGGTCAACCATTCGATGATAATGAGCTACAATCTTATAACAAGCTATTATGAGGTTCCACATCACCGAATCGGTCAACCATTCGATGATAATCAGTTGTAATCTCATAACAAGCCATTCTAAGGTTCCACATCAGTGAATCTGTCAACCCTACATTGATAATGAGTTATAATCTCATAACAAGTTGTTCTAAGGTTTCACATCACCAAATTGGTCAACCGTATATTGATAATGAGCTACAATCTCATAACAAGCCATTCTGAGGTTCCTCATCGCCGAATCGGTCAACCATTTGATGATAATGAGCTATAATCTCATAACAAGCCGTTCTAAGGTTCCACATCACCGAATCAGTCAACCGTACATTGATAATGAGTTACAATCTCATAACAAGCCGATCAAAGGTTCCACATTAACGAATCGGTCAACCATTCGATGATAATGAGTTGTTATCTCATAACAAGCCATTCTGAGGTTCCACATCACTGAATCGGTCAACCATTCAATGATAATGAGTTGTAATCTCTTAACAAGCCGTTTTGAGGTTCCACATCGCTGAATCGGTCAACTGTTCGATGATAATGAGTTGTAATCTCATAACAAGCCATTCTGAGGTTCCACATCGCCAAATCAGTCAACTGTTCACTGATAATTAGTTACAATCTCATAACAAGCTGTTCTGAGGTTCCACATCACCGAATCGGTCAACCATTTGATGATAATGAGTTATAATCTCATAAAAATCTGGTCTGAGGTTTCACATCGCCGAATTGGTCAACCATTCGATGATAATGAGCTGCAATCTCATAACAAGCTATTCTAAGGTTCCACATCACTGAATCGGTCAACCGTTCGATGATCATGAGCTACAATCTCATAAAAAGCTATTTTGAGGTTCCACATCACCGAATCGGTCAACCATTTGATCATAATGAGTTATAATCTCATAACAAGCCGTTATGAGTTTCTACATCACCGAATCGGTCAACCGTTCAATGATAATGAGTTGTAATCTCATAACAAGCTCTTCTGAGGTTCCACATCACCGAATCGGTAAACTATTTGATCATAATGAGTTGTAATCTCATAACAAGTTGTTCTAAGGTTCCACATCACTGAATCGGTCAACCGCTTGATGATAATGAGTTGTAATCTCATAACAAGCCATTCTGAGGTTCCACATCGCTGAATCGGTCAACCATTTGATGATAATAAGCTACAATCTCATAACAAGCTATTCTGAGGTTCCACATCACCGAATCATTCAACTATTTGATGATAATGAGTTGTAATCTCATAACAAGCCGTTCTGAGGTTCCACATCACCGAATTAGTCAACCGTACATTGATAATGAGTTGTAATCTCATAACAAGCTATTATGAGGTTCCACATCGCCAAATTGGTCAACCGTACATTGATAATGAGCTGCAATCTCATAATAAGCTTTTTTGAGGTTCCACATCGCCAAATCGGTCAACCGTTCGATGATAATGAGCTACAATCTCATAACAAGCCATTCTGAGGTTCCACATTGTTGAATTAGTCAACCATACATTGATAATGAGCTGAAATCTCATAACAAGCTATTCTGAGGTTCCACATCATCGAATCGGTCAACCGTACATTGATAATGAGTTATAATCTCATAACAAGCCGTTCTGAGGTTCCACATTGCCGAATCGGTCAACCGTTTGATTACAATGAGTTGTAATCTTATAACAAGTTGTTTTGAGGTTCCACATCACCGAATCGGTCAACCGTTCGATTATAATGAGTTGTAATCTCATAACAAGCTATTCTGAGGTTCCACATCACTGAATCAGTCAACCATTTGATGATAATGAGTTGTAATCTCATAACAAGCCATTTTTGAGGTTCCACATCACTGAATTGGTCAACCATTCACTGATAATGAGTTGCAATTTCATAACAAGTTGTTCTGAGGTTCTACATCGCCGAATCAGTCAATCGTTCGATGATAATGAGCTATAATCTAATAACAAGTTGTTCTGATGTCCCACATCACCGAATCGGTCAACCATTCAATGATAATGAGTTGTAATCTCATAACAAGCCATTCTAAGGTTCCACATCACCGAATCGGTCAACTGTTCGATGATAATCAGTTTTAATCTCATAAAAAGCCATTCTAAGGTTCCACATCAGCGAATCGGTCAACTATTCGATGATAATGAGCTGCAATCTCATAACAAGTTGTTCTGAGGTTCCACATCACCAAATCGGTCAACCGTTCGATGATAATGAGCTACAATCTCATAACAAGTTGTTCTAAGGTTCCACATCGCCAAATCGGTCAACCATTCGAAGATAATGAGTTGTAATCTCATAACAAGCCATTCTAAGGTTCTACATCGCTAAATCGGTCAATTATTTGATGATAATGAGCTACAATCTCATAACAACCTATTTTGAGGTTCCACATCACCGAATCGGTCAACCATTCGATGATAATGAGCTCCAATCTCATAAAAAGCCATTCTGAGCTTCCACATCACTGAATCGGTCAACCGTTTGATGATAATGAGTTATAATCTCATAACAAGCCGTTCTGAGCTTCTACATCACCGAATCGGTCAACCGTTTGATGATAATGAGTTGTAATCTCATAACAAGCCGTTCTAAGGTTCCACATCGCCGAATTGGTCAACTATTCAATGATAATGACTTATAATCTCATAAACAGCCATTCTGAGGCTCCACATTGCCGAATCGGTCAACCATTCGCTGATAATGAGTTGCAATCTCATAACAAGCTGTTCTAAGGTTCCACATTGCCAAATCGGTCAACCGTTTGATGATAATGAGTTGCAATCTCATAACAAACTGGTCTAAGGTTCCACATTGCTGAATCGGTCAACAATTCGATGATAATGAGTTGTAATCTCATAACAAGCCATTATGAGGTTCCACATCACTGAATCGATCAACCATACATTGATAATGAGTTGTAATCTCATAAATAGATATTCTGAGGTTTCACATCGCCGAATCGGTCAATTGTTCGATGATAATGAGCTGTAATCTCATAACAAGTTGTTCTAAGGTTCCACATTGCCGAATAGGTCAACTGTTCGATGATAATGAGTTACAATCTCATAACAAGCCATTCTGAGGTTCCACATCACTGAATCAGTCAACTGTTCGATGATAATGAGCTGCAATCTCATAACTAGCTATTCTGAGGTTCCACATCACTGAATTGGTCAACTGTTCAATGATAATGAGCTACAATCTCATAACAAGTTGTTCTAAGGATCCACATTGCTGAATCGGTCAACCGTACATTGATAATGAGCTGCAATCTCATAACAAGCCATTCTGAGGTTCCACATCACCAAATCGGTCAACCATTTGATGATAATGAGCTGTAATCTTATAACAAGCCATTTTGAGGTTCCACATCACCGAATTGGTCAACCGTTCGGTGATAATGAGTTGTAATCTCATAACAAGCCATTCTGAGGTTGCACATTGCCGAAGGAGTCAACTGTTTCCGTATAATGAGTTGTAATCTCATAACAAGCCATTCTGAGGTTCCACATCACTGAATCGGTCAACCGTTCACTGATAATGAGCTATAATCTCATAACAAGCCATTCTGAGGTTCCACATCGCCGAATTGGTCAACCATTCAATGATAATGAGCTGCAATCTCATTACAAGCTATTTTAAGGTTCCACATTGCCGTATCGGTCAACCATTCGATGATAATGAGTTGTAATCTCATAACAAGCTGTTCTAAGGTTCCACATCGCCGAATCAGTCAACCGTACATTGATAATGAGTTTTAATCTCATAACAAGATGTTTTGAGGTTCCACATCATTGATTTGGTCAATCATACAGTGATAATGAGTTATAATCTCATAACAAGCCATTCTGAGGTTCCACATCTTCAAATTGGTTAACCATTCAATGATAATGAGCTGCAATCTTATAACAAGTTGGTCTAAGGTTCCACATCGCCGAATCGGTCAACTATTTGATGATAATGAGTTGTAATCTCATAACAAGCCATTCTGAGGTTCCAGATCACCGAATTGGTCAACTGTACATTGATAATGAGTTGCAATCTCATAACAAGCTGTTCTGAGGTTCCACATCACTGAATCGGTCAACTATTCGATGATAATGAGCTACAATCTCATAACAAGTTGTTCTGATATTCCACATCACCGAATAGGTCAACCGTTCGATGATAATGAGTTGCAATCTCATAACAAGCCATTCTAAGGTACCACATCACCGAATCGGTCAACCATTCGATGATAATGAGCTGCAATCTCATAACTAGTTATTCTGAGGTTCCACATCACTAAATTGGTCAATTATTCGATGATAATGAGCTGCAATCTCATAAAAAGCTATTCTGAGGATCCACATCGCTGAATCGGTCAACCATACATTGATAATGAGCTACAATTTCATAACAAGCCGTTCTGAGATTCCACATCACCAAATCAGTCAACCATTCGAGGATAATGAGTTGTAATCTCATAACAAGCCATTCTGAGGTTCCACATCACCGAATCGGTCAACTACTTGATGATAATGAGTTGTAATCTCATAATAGGCCATTCTGAGGTTGCACATTACCAAATCTGTCAACCGTTCGCTGATAATGAGTTGCAATCTCATAACAAGCTGTTCTGAGGTTCCACATTGCCAAATCGGTCAACCATTCGATGATAATGAGCTGCAATCTCATAACAAGCTATTTTGAGGTTCCACATCACTGAATTGGTCAACCATTCGATGATAATGAGTTGTAATCTCATAACAAGTTGTCCTGAGGTTCCACATTGCCAAGTCGGTCAACCATTCGATGATAATGAGTTACAATCTCATAACAAGCCATTTTGAGGTTCCACATTGCCGAATCGGTCAACGATTCAAGGATAATGAGCTACAATCTCATAACAAGCTTTTTTGAGGTTCTCCATCGCCGAATCGGTCAACCGTTCGATGATAATGAGTTGTAATCTCATAACAAGCCATTCTGAGGTTCAACATCCCCGAATCGGTCAACCGTTCGATGATAATGAGTTGCAATCTCATAACAAGCCATTTTGAGGTTCCACATTGCTGAATCAGTAAACCATTTGATGAGAATGAGCTATAATCTCATAACAAGCTGTTCTAAGGTTCCACATCACTGAATTGGTCAACCATTTGATGATAATGAGCTGCAATCTCATAACAAGCTATTCTGAGGTTCCACATCGCTGAATCGGTCAACCGTTTGATGATAATGAGTTTTAATCTCATAACAAGCCATTCTGAGGTTCCACATCACCGAATTGGTCAACCATTCGGTGATAATGAGCTACAATCTCATAACGACCTGTTCTGAGGTTCCACATCGCCGAATTGGTCAACCGTTCGATGATAATGAGCTGCAATCTCATAACAAGCTATTCTAAGGTTCCACATCACTGAATCGATCAACCATTTGATGATAATTAGTTTTAATCTCATAACATGCCATTCTGAGGTTCCACATCACCGAATCGGTCAACCGTACATTGATAATGAGTTGTAATCTCATAACAAGCTGTCTTGAGGTTCCACATCATTGAATTGGTCAATCATACATTGATAATGAGCTGTAATCTCATAACAAGCCATTCTAAGGTTCCACATCACCGAATCGGTTAACCGTTCAATGATAATGAGCTGCAATCTCATAACAAGCCATTCTGAGGTTCCACATAGCCAAATCGGTCAACTGTACATTGATAATGAGCTGCAATCTCATAACAAGCCATTCTGAGGTTTCACATCGCCGAATCAGTCAACCGTTCAATGATAATGAGGTGTAATCTCATAACAAGTCGTTCTAAGGTTCTACATCGCCGAATCGGTCAGCCGTTTGATGATAATGAGTTGTAATCTCATAACAAGCCATTCTAAGGTTCCACATCCCCGAATCAGTCAACCGTTCGATGATAATGAGTTATAATCTCATAACAAGCTATTCTGAGGTTCCACATCACTGAATCAGTCAACCGTTTGATGATAATGAGTTGTAGTCTCATAAAAATCCATTCTGATGTTCCACATCACCGAATCAGTCAACCGTTCACTGATAATGAGTTGCAATCTCATAACAAGCTATTTTGGGTTTCCACATCGCCGAATCTGTCAACCGTTTAATGATAATGAGTTGCAATCTCATAACAAGCTTTTCTAAGGTTTCACATCATCAAATTGGTCAACCGTTCGATGATAATGAGTTGTAATCTCATAACAAGCAATTCTGAGGTTCCACATCGCCGAATTGGTCAACCATTAGATGATAATGAGTTGCAATCTCATAACAAGCCATTCTGAGGTTCCACATCACCGAATCGGTCAACTGTTCGATGATAATGAGCTGTAATCTCATAACAAGCTACTCTGAGGTTCCACATCATTGAATCGGTCAACCATTCGATGATAATGAGCTGCAATCTCATAACAAGCTGTTCTAAGGTTCCACATCGCTAAATCGGTCAACCGTTTGATGATAATGAGTTGTAATCTCATAACAAGCTGTTCTAATTTTCCACATCACCGAATAAGTTAATCGTTCACTAATAATGAGCTGCAATCTCATAATAAGCCATTCTGAGGTTCCACATCAACGAATCGGTCAACCGTTTGATGAGAATGAGCTACAATCTCATAACAAGCTATTCTGAGGTTCCACATTACCGAATCAGTCAACCATTCGATGATAATGAGTTTTAATCTCATAACAAGCAATTCTGAGGTTCCACATTGCCGAATTGGTCAATCGTACATTGATAATGAGTTGTAATCTCATAACAAGCTATTCTGAGGTTCCACATCGTAGAATCGGTCAACTGTACATTGATAATGAGCTACAATCTCATAACAAGCCATTCTGAGGTTCCACATTGCTAAATCAGTCAATCATTCAATGATAATGAGCTACAATCTTATAACAAGCCGTTGTGAGGTTCCACATTGCCAAATTGGTCAACTGTACATTGATAATGAGCTGCAATCTCATAACAAGCCAGTCTGAGGTTCCACATCACTGAATCGGTCAACCATTCGGTGATAATGAGCTGTAATCTCATAACAAGCCATTCTGAGGTTCCACATCACTGAATCAGTAAACTGTTCGATGATAATGAGCTGTAATCTCATAACAAGCCATTCTGAGGTTCCACATTGCCAAATCAGTCAACCGTTCGATGATAATGAGTTGTAATCTCATAACAAACCATTCTGAGGTTCCACATCACCGAATCGGTCAACCGTTCAATGATAATGAGTTGTAATCTCATAATAAGCCATTATGAGGTTCCACATCACCGAATCAGTCAACCCTTTGATGATAATGAGCTGCAATCTCATAACCAGCTATATTGAGGTTCCACATCATAGAATCGGTCAACTGTTTGATGATAATGAGTTGTAATCTCATAACAATCCGTTCTGAGGTTCCACATCGCTGAATCGGTCAACCATAAATTGATAATGAGTTGTAATCTCATAACAAGCTATTCTGAGGTTCCACATCGCTGAATCAGTCAACCGTACATTAATAATGAGCTGTAATCTCATAACAAGCTATTCTGAGATTCCACATCGCCGAATAGGTCAACCGTTTGATGATAATGATCTACAATCTCATAACAGGGCATTTTGAGGTTCCACATCGCCGAATCGGTCAACTATACATTGATAAAGAGCTGCAATCTCATAATAAGTCATTCTGAGGTTTCACATCGCCGAATCAGTCAACTATTCGATGATAATGAGTTGTAATCTCATAACAAGCCGTTCTGAGGTTCCAGATCACCAAATTGGTCAACCATTTGATGATAATGAGTTGTAATCTCATAACAAGCCGTTCTAAGGTTCCACATTGCTAAATCAGTGAACCGTTTGATGATAATGAGTTGTAATCTTATAACAAGCCATTCTGAGGTTCCACATCGCCGAATTGGTCACTCGTTCACTGATAATGAGTTGCAATCTCATAATAAGCTATTTTGAGGTTCCACATCGCTGAACCAGTAAACTGTTTGATGATAATGAGCTGCAATCTCATAATAAGCTGTTCTGAGGTTCCACATCATTGAATCAGTAAACCGTTTGATGATAATGAGCTGCAATCTCATAACTAGCTATTCTGAGGTTCCACATCACCAAATCGGTCAACCACTTGATGATAATGAGCTACAATCTCATAACAAGCTATTCTGAGGTTCCACATCACCGAATCGGTCAACCATTCGATGATAATGAGTTGTAATCTCATAACAAGCCATTTTGAGGTTTCACATTGCTAAATCGGTCAACCATTCGATGATAATGAGCTTCAATCTCATAGAAAGCTATTTTAAGGTTCCACATTGCCAAATCGGTCAACCATTCAATGATAATGAGTTATAATCCCATAACAAGCCATTCTGAGGTTCCACATCGCCGAATCGATCAACCATTAGATGATAATGAGTTGCAATCTCATAACAAGCCGTTCTGAGGTTCCACATTACTGAATCGGTCAATCGTTTAATGATAATGAGCTGTAATCTCATAAAAAGCTATTCTAAGGTTCCACATCGCCAAATCGGTCAACCATTTGATGATAATGAGCTACAATCTCATAACAAGCCATTCTGAGGTTCCACATCACCGAATCGGTCAACCGTTTGATAATAATGAGTTGTAATCTCATAATAAGCCCTTCTGAGGTTCCAGATCATTGAATTGGTCAATCATTCAATTATAATGAGTTGTAATCTCATAACAAGCCATTATGAGGTTCCACATTGCCAAATCAGTCAACCATTCACTGATAATGAGTTGCAATCTCATAACAAGCTATTCTGAGGTTCCACATCACTGAATTGGTCAACCGTTCGATGATAATGAGCTGTAATCTTATAACAAGCTGTTCTAAGGTTCCACATCACCAAATCGGTCAACCATTTGATGATAATGAGTTGTAATCTCATAACAAGCCATTCTGAGGTTCCACATCGTCGAATCAGTCAACTGTTCGATGATAATGAGTTGTAATCTCATAACAAGCTATTTTGAGGTTCCACATTGCCAAATTGGTCAACTGTTTGCTGATAATGAGTTACAATCTCATAACAAGTTGTTCTGAGGTTCCACATCGCTGAATCGGTCAAGCGTTCGATGATAATGAGCTGCAATCTCACAACAAGCTGTTTTGAGGTTCCACATCACCGAATCGGTCAACCGTTCGATGATAATGAGTTGTAATTTCATAACAAGCCATTCTAAGGTTCCACATCGCTAAATTGGTCAACCGTTCGATGATAATAAGTTGTAATCTCATAACAAGCCATTCTGACGTTTAACATTTTTGAATCGATCAACTGCTCACTGATAATGAGTGGCAATCTCATAACAAGCCGTTCTGAGGTTCCACATTGCTAAATCGGTCAACTATTTGATGATAATGAGTTGCAATCTCATAACAAACCATTCTGAGGTTCCACATCACTGAATTGGTTAACCATTCAATGATAATGAGCTGCAATCTCATAACAAGCTATTCTGAGGTTCCACATCGCTGAATCGATCAACCGTTTGATGATAATGAGTTGTAATCTTATAACAAGCCATTCTGAGGTTCCACATTGCTGAATCGGTCAACAGTTTGATGATAATGAGTTGCAATCTTATACCAAGCTATTATGAGGTTCCACATCACCGAATCGGTCAACCATTCGATGATAATGAGCTGTAATCTCATAACAAGCTATTCTAAGGTTCCACATTGCCAAATCAGTCAATCATTCGATGATAATGAGCTATAATCTCATAACAAGCTATTCTGAGGTTTCACATCATCAAATCAGTCAACCATTTGATGATAATGAGTTGCAATCTCATAACAAGCCATTCTGAGGTTCCACATCACTGAATAGGTCAACCGTTTGATGATAATGAGCTGTAATCTCATAACAAGCTATTCTAAGGTTCCACATCACTGAATCGGTCAATAGTTCGATGATAATGAGTTGTAATCTCATAACAAGTCATTCTAAGGTTACACATTGCTGAATCGGTAAACCATTCGATGATAATGAGCTGCAATCTGGTAACAAGCTGTTCTGAGGTTCCACATCACTGAATAGGTCAACCGTTTGATGATAATGAGCAGTAATCTAATAACAAGCCATTTTAAGGTTCCACATCACCGAATCGGTAAACCATTCGATGATAATGAGCTACAATCTCATAACAAGTTGTTTTGAGGTTCCACATCGCCGAATCGGTCAACTGTTCGATGATAATGAGCTGCAATCTCATAATAAGTTGTTTTGAGTTTCCACATCACTGAATTGAACAACCATTTGATGATAATGAGTTGCAATCTCATAACAAGCTATTCTGAGGTTCCACATCACCGAATCGGTCAACCATTCGATGATAATGAGTTGTAATCTCATAACAAGTCATTCTGAGGTTCCACATTGCCAAACCTGTCAACCATTTGATGATAATGAGTTGTAATCTTATAACAAGCCATTTTGAGGTTCCACATCGCCAAATCGGTCAACCGTTCGATGATAATGAGTTGTAATCTCATAACAAGACATTCTGAGGTTCCACATCACCGAATCGGTCAACTATTCGCTGATAATGAGTTGCAATCTCATAACAAGCTGCTCTGAGGTTCCACATCGCCGAATCTGTCAACCGTTTGATGATAATGAGCTGGAATGTCATAAGAAGCTATTCTGAGGTTCCACATCGCCAAATTGGTCAATCATTCGATGATAATGACTTGTAATCTCATAACAAGCCATTCTGAGGTTCCACATCACCGTATCAGTCAATCATTCGATGATAATGAGTTGTAATCTCATAACAAGTCATTCTAAGGTTCCACATCACTAAATCGGTCAACTGTTTGCTGATAATGAGTTACAATCTCATAACAATCTATTCTCAGGTTCTACATCGCCGAATCAGTCAACCATTCGTGATAATGAGCTTCAATCTCATAACAAGCTATTCTGAGGTTCGACATTGCCAAATCAGTCAACTATTCAATGATAATGAGTTGTAATCTCATAACAAGCTATTCTAAGGTTCAACATCACCAAATCGGTCAACTGTTCGATGATAATGAGTTGCAATCTCTTAACAAGCCATTCTGAGGTTCCACATCGCTGAATCGATCAACTGTTCGATGATAATGAGCTGCAATCTCATAACAAGCTGTTATGAGGTTCCACATCGCCAAATCGGTCAATCGTACATTAATAATGAGCTACAATCTCATAACAAGCCGTTCTAAGGTCCCACATTGCTGAATTGGTCAACCGTTCCATGATAATGAGTTGTAATCTTATAAAAAGCCGTTCTGAGGTTCCACATCACCGAATCGGTCAACCGTTCGATGATAATGAGTTGCAATCTCATAACAAGCTGTTTTGAGGTTTCACATCACCGAATCGGTCAACTGTTCGATGATAATGAGTTGTAATCTCATAACAAGCCGTTCTGAGGTTCCACATCACCAAATCGGTCAACCATTCGATCATAATGAGTTGCAATGTCATAACAAGCCATTCTGAGGTTCCACATCACTGAATCAGTCAACCGTTTGATGATAATGGGCTGCAGTCTCATAGGAAGCTATTCTGAGGTTGTACATCACTGAATCGATCAACCGTTTAATGATAATGAGCTATAATCTCATAACAAGTCATTCTAAGGTTCCACATCGCCGAATCAGTCAACCGTTCGATGATAATGAATTATAATCTCATAACAAGCCATTTTGAGGTTCTACATCGCCGAATCGGTCAACCATTTGATGATAGTGAGTTGTAATCTCATAACAAGCCGTTCTGAGGTTCCACATCGTTGAATCGGTCAACCGTTCGATGATAATGAGTTGTAATCTCATAATAAGCCATTCTGAGGTTCCACATCGCCGAATCGGTCAACTGTTCGATGATAATGAGCTGCAATCTCATAATAGGCTATTCTGAATTTCTACTTCACCGAATCGGTCAACCATTCGATGATAATGAGATGCAATCTCATAATAAGCCGTTTTGAGGTTCCACATTGCCGAATGGATCAATCATTCGATGATAATGAGTTGTAATCTCATAACAAGCCGTTCTAAGGTTCCAGATTATTGAATCGGTCAACTGTACATTGATAATGAGCTACAATCTTATAACAAGCCATTTTGAAGTTCCACATCACTGAATCGGTCAACCGTTCGATGATAATGAGTTGTAATCTCATAACAAGCCGTTCTAAGGTTCCACATCACCGAATCGATCAACCGTTCGATGATAATGAATTATAATCTCATAACAAGCCATTCTAAAGTTCTACATCGCCGAATCAGCCAACTGTTCACTGATAATGAGTTGCAATCTCATAACAAGCTATTCTAAGGTTCCACATCACCGAATTGGTCAATCTTTTGATGATAATGAGATGCAATCTCATAACAAGCTGTTTTGAGGTTCCACATCGCCTAATCGGTCAACTGTTTGATGATAATGAGTTTTAATCTCATAACAAGCCATTCTGAGGTTCCACATCACCAAACCAGTCAACCATTTGATGATAATGAGTTGCAATCTCATAACAAGCCATTCTGAGGTTCCACAATGCTGAATCGGTCAACCATTCAATCATAATGAGTTGCAATGTCATAACAAGCCGTTTTGAGGTTCCACATCGCTGAATCTGTCAACCGTTCAATGATAATGAGTTGTAATCTCATAACAAGCCATTCTGAGGTTCTACATCACCGAATCAGTCAACCGTTCGATGATAATGAGTTGTAATATCATAACAAGTCATTCTAAGGTTCTACATCGCTGAATCGATAAACGGTTCGATGATAATGAGCTACAATCTCATAACAAGCTATTCTGAGGTTCTACATCACCGAATTGGTCAACCGTTCGATGATAATGAGTTATAATCTCATAATAAGTCATTCTGAGGTTCCACATTGCTGAATCGGTCAACCGTACATTGATAATGAGTTGCAATCTCAGAACAAGCCATTCTGAGGTTCCACATCGCCGAATCGGTCAACCATACGATGATAATGAGCTACAATCTCATAAAAAGCCATTCTGAGTTTCGACATCGCCGAATCAGTCAACCATACATTGATAATGAGCTCCAATCTCATAACAATCCGTTCTGAGGTTCCACATCACTGAATCGGTCAACCGTTTGATGATAATGATTTGTAATCTTATAACAAGCTGTTCTGAGGTTCCACATCACCGAATTGGTCAACCATTTGATGATAATGAGTTGTAATCTCATAACAAGCCATTCTGAGGTTCCACATCACCGAATCGGTCAACCGTTCGATGATAATGAGTTGTAATCTCATAACAAGCTGTTATGAGGTTCCACATCGCCGAATCGGTCAACAGTTCGATGATAATGAGTTGTAATCTCATAATAAGCCATTTTTAGGTTCCACATCACTAAATCGGACAACCATTCACTGATAATGAGTTGCAATCTCATAACGAGCTATTCTGAGGTTTCACATCGCCGAATCGGTCAACCATTCGATGATAATGAGTTGCAATCTCATAACAAGCTGTTCTGAGGTTCCACATCACCAAATTGGTCAACCGTTTGATGATAATGAGTTGTAATCTCATAACAAGCCATTCTAAGGTTCCACATCGCCAAATTGGTCAATCATTTGCTGATAATGAGTTACAATCTCATAACAAGCTGTTTTGAGGTTCCACATCACTGAATCGATCAATCGTTAGATGATAATGAGCTGCAATCTCATAACAAGCTATTCTGAGATTCCACATTGCCGAATCAGTCAATGGCTTGATGATAATGAGTTATAATCTCATAACAAGCCATTCTAAGGTTTGGCATCACTGAATCGCTCAACCGTTTGATGATAATCATTTGTAAGCTCATAACAAGCCGTTCTGAGGTTCCACGTCGCCAAATCGGTCAACTATTCGATGATAATAAGCTGCAATCTCATAACAAGATATTATGAGGTTCCACATCACCAAATCGGTCAATCATTCGATGATAATGAGTTGTAATCTCATAATAAACCATTCTGAGGTTCCACATTGCCAAATCAGTCAACCATTTGATGATAATGAGTTGCAGTCTCATAACAAGCCATTCTGAGGTTCCACATCACCAAATCGGTAAACCGTTTGATGATAATGAGCTATAATCTCATAACAAGCTGTTCTAAGGTTCCACATTGCCGAATCAGTCAACCACTCAATGATAATGAGTTGCAACCTCATAACAAGCTGTTCTGAGGTTCCACATCACCAAATCGGTCAATCGTTTGATGATAATGAGTTGTTATCTTATAACAAGCCGTTCTAAGGTTTCACATTGCCGAATCGGTCAACCGTTCATTGATAATGAGCTACAATCTCATAACAAGCCGTTTTGAGGTTCCACATCGCCAAATTGGTCAACTGTTCGATGATAATGAGATGCAATCTCATAACAAGCTATTCTGAGGTTCCACATCGCCGAATCAGTCAACCATTCAATGATAATGAGTTGTAATCTCATAACAAGCCATTCTGAGGTTCCACATCACCGAATCGGTCAACTGTACATTGATAATGAGTTGTAATCTCATAACAAGCTAATCTGAGGTTCTACATCACCGAATCATTCAACCTTACATTGATAATGAGCTACAATCTCATAACAAGCCGTTCTGAGGTTCCACATTGCCAAATTGGTCAACTGTTTGATGATAATGAGTTGTAATCTAATAACAAGCTGTTCTAAGGTTCCACATTGCCGAATCGGTCAACTATTTGATGATAATGAGTTGTAATCTCATAACAAGTCATTTTGAGGTTCCACATCATCGAATCAGTCAACCATTCGATGATAATGAGTTTTAATCTCGTAAAAAGCCATTTTGAGATTCCACATTGCCGAGTCAGTCAACCGTTTGATGATAATGAGTCGTAATCTCATAACAAGCTGTTCTAAGGTTCCACATCACTGAATCGGTCAACCATTCACTGATAATGAGTTGCAATCTTATAACAAGTTATTCTGAGGTTCCACATCGCCGAATCGATCAACCGTTTGATGATAATGAGCTAGAATCTCATAACAAGTTGGTCTGAGGTTCCACATCGCTCAATCGGTCAACCATTTGATGATAATGAGTTGTAATCTCATAATAATCCATTTTGAGGTTCCACATCACCGAATAAGTTAACCATTTGATGATAATGAGTTGTAATCTCATAATAAGCTATTCTGAGGTTCCACATCACTAAATCGGTCAACCATTCACTGATAATGAGTTGCAATCTGATAACAACCTATTCTGAGGTTCCAAATCACCAAATCGATCAATCGTTCGATGATAATGAGTTACAATCTCACAACAAACTGTTCTAAGGTTCCACATCACTGAATCGGTCAATCGTTCAATGATAATAAGTTGTAATCTCATAACAAGCCATTCTGAGGTTCCACATTACCCAATTGGTCAATTGTTCGATGATAATGAGTTGTAATCTCATAACAATCCATTATGAGGTTCCACATCGCCGAATCGGTCAACCGTTTGATGATAATAAGTTACAATCTCATAACAAGCTCTTTTGAGGTTCTATATCACCGAATCAGTCAACCATTTAATGATAATGAGCTGCAATCTCATAACAAGTTGGTCTGAGGTTCCACATCACCGAATCGGTTAACCATTCGATGATAATGAGTTGTAATCTCATAACAAGCCGTTCTGAGGTTCCAAATCACTAAATTGGTCAACCGTTCGATGATAATGAGCTTCAATCTCATAACAAGTTGTTCTGAGGTTCCACATCACCGAATCGGTCAACTATTCGATGATAATGAGTTGTAATCTCATAACAAGCCGTTCTAAGGTTCCACATCGCCAAATCAGTCAACCATTCGATGATAATGAGTTGCAATCTCATAACAAGCTGTTCTGAGGTTCCACATTGCTGAATCAGTCAACCATTTGATGATAATGAGCTACAGTCTCATAACAAGCTATTTTGAGGTTCCACATCGCCAAATCGGTCAACCATTCAATGATAATGAGCTGCAACTTCATAACAAGCCATTCTGAGGTTCCACATCGCCAAATTGGTCAACTGTTTGATGATAATGATTTGTAATCTCATAACAAGCCGTTCTAAGGTTCTACATCACCTAATCGGTCAACCGTTCGATAATAATTAGTTGTAATCTCACAACAAGCCATTTTGAGGTTCCACATCACCGAATCGGTCAACCATTTGATGATAATGAGTTGTAATCTCATAACAAGCCATTCTGAGCTTCCACATTGTTGAATCGGTCAACCGTTCACTGATAATGAGTTGTAATCTCATAACAAGCTATTTTGAAGTTCCACATCACCGAATCGGTCAACCATTCGATGATAATGAGCTGCAATCTCATAACAAGCTATTCTAAGGTTCCACATCACCGAATCGGTCAACCATTTGATGATAATGAGTTGTAATCTCATAACCAGCTATTCTGAGGTTCCACATCACCAAATCAGTCAACCATACATTCAGAATGAGCTACAATCTCATAACAAGCCGTTCTAAGGTTCCACATTGCTAAATCGGTCAACCGTTTGATGATAATGAGCTATAATCTCATAACAAGCTGTTCTGACATTCCACATTGCCAAATCGATCAATCGTACATTAATAATGAGCTACAATCTCATAACAAGCCATTTGGAGGTTCCACACCGCCGAATCGATCAATCGTTCGATGATAATGAGCTGCAATCTCATAACAAGTTGTTCTGAGGTTCCACATCGCCGAATTGGTCAACTCTAGATTGATAATGAGCTACAATCTCATAATAAGCCATTCTAAGGTTCCACATCACCAAATCGGGCAACCATTTGATGATAATGAGTTGTAATCTCATAACAAGCCTTTTTGAGGTTCCACATTGCCAAATCGGTCAACTATTTGATGATAATGAGTTGTAATCTCATAAAAAGCCGTTCTGAGGTTCCACATCGTCGAATCGGTCAACTGTTCGATGATAATGAGTTGTAATCTCATAACAAGCCATTCTGAGGTTCCACATCGCCGAATCGGTCAACCGTTCACTGATAATGAGTTGTAATCTCATAACAAGATATTTTGAGGTTCCACATCGCCGAATTGGTCAACCATTCGATGATAATGAGATGCAATCTCATAACAAGCTATTTTGAGGTTCCACATCGCCGAATCGGTCAACCGTTCGATGATATTGAGTTGTAATCTCATAACAAGCCATTCTGAGGTTCCACATCACTAAATCGGTCAATCGTTCGATGATAATGAGTTGCAATCTCATATAAAGCCATTCTGAGGTTCCACATCGCCGAATTGGTCAACCATTCGATGATAATGAGCTACAATCTGATAACAAGTTGTTCTGAGGTTCCACATCGCTAAATCGGTCAACCGTTTGATGATAATGAGTTGTAATCTCATAACAATCCATTCTGAGGTTCCACATTGCCGAATCGGTCAACCGTTTGATGATAATGAGTTGTAATCTCATAAAAAGACATTCTGAGGTTCCACATCACCGAATTGGTCAACCATTCGATGATAATGAGTTGTATTATCATAACAAGCCATTCTGAGGCTCCACATTGCCAAATCAGTCAACCATTCGACGATAATGAGTTGTAATCTCATAACAAGCCGTTCTAAGGTTCCACATCACTGAATCGGTCAACTGTTCAATGATAATGAGTTGCAATCTCATAACAAGCCATTCTGAGGTTCCACATCGCCGAATCAGTCAACCGTTCAATGATAATGAGCTGTAATCTCATAACAAGCTATTCTGAGGTTCCACATTGCCGAATCAGTCAACTATTTGATGATAATGAGATATAATCTCATAACAGGCTATTCTAAGGTTCCACATCATTGAATCGGTCAGCCATTCGATGATAATGAGTTGTAATCTCATAATAAGTTATTTTGAGGTTCCACATCGCCAAATCAGTCAACCATTCATTGATAATGAGCTACAATCTCATAACAAGCCATTCTGAGGTTCCACATTGCTGAATCGGTCAACTGTTCGATGAGAATGAGCTACAATCTCATAACAAGTTGTTCTGAGGTTCCACATAGCTAAATTGGTCAACCATTCGATGATAATGAGTTCTATTCTTATAACAAGCCATTTTGAGGTTCCACATCACTGAATCGGTCTACCATATATTGGTAATGAGTTGAAATCTCATAACAAGCTATTCTAAGGATCCACATCACCAATTTGGTCAACTATACATTGATAATGAGCTGCAATCTCATAAAAATCCATTCTAAGGTTCCACATCACCGAATTGGTCAATCATTTGATGATAATGAGCTATAATTTTATAACAAGCCATTTTGAAGTTCCACATCGCCAAATCGGTCAACCGTACATTAATAATGAGCTGTAATCTCAAAACAAGCCAAACTGAGGTTCCAGATCGTTGAATCAGTCAACCATTTGATGATAATGAGCTATAATCTCATAACAAGCCGTTCTAAGGTTCCAGATCACCGAATACATCAACTTTTCGATGATAATGAGCTGTAATCTCATAACAAGCTGAATCGGTCAACCGTTTGATGATAATGAGCTACAATCTCATAACAAGCAGTTCTGAGGTTCCACATCACCGAATCGGTCAACCATTCGATGATAATGAGTTGTAATCTCATAACAAGCCGTTCTAAGGTTCTACATTGCCAAATCGGTCAACTGTTCAATGATAATGAGTTGTAATCTCATAATAAGCCATTTTGAGGTTCCACATTGCCGAATCGGTCAACCGTTCACTGATAATGAGTTGCAATCTCATAACAAACTATTCTGAGGTTCTACATTGCCAAATCAGTCAACCGTTTGATGATAATGAGTTGTAACCTCATAACAAGCCATTCTAAGGTTCCACATCATTGAATCGATCAACGATACATTGATAATGAGCTGCAATCTCATAACAAACCATAATGAGGTTCCACATCACCAAATCGGTCAACCATTCGATGATAATGAGTATCTTATAAAAAGTCGTTCTGAGGTTCCACATCACCGAATCGGTCAACCATTCATTGCTAATGAGCTGAAATCTCATAACAAGCTACTCTAAGGTTCCACATCACCGACTCGGTCAACCGTTTGATGATAATGAGTTTTAATCTCATAACAAGCCATTCTAAGGTTCCACATCGCCAAATCGGTCAACCGTTTGATGATAATGAGTTGCAATCTCATAACAAGCCGTTCTGAGGTTCCACATCACCGAAACGGTCAGCCATTCGATGATAATGAATTGCAATCTCATAACAAGCTATTTTGAGGTTCCACATCACCAAATCGGTCAACCGTTTGATGATAATGAGCTGCAATCTCATAACAAGCTATTCTAAGGTTCCACATCTCCAAATCGGTCAACCATTCAATGATATTGATTTGTAATCTCATAACAAGCCATTCTGAGGTTCCACATCGCTGAATCAGTCAACCGTTCGATGATAATGAGTTGGTATCTCATAACAAGCTATTCAGAGGTTCGACATCATTGAATCTATCAACCGTTCAATGATAATGAGTTGTAATCTCATAACAAGCCATTCTGAGGTTTCACATCACTGAATCGGTCAACCATTCGATGATAATTAGTTGCAATCTCATAACAAGCCATTCTGAGGTTTCACATCACCGAATCGGTCAACCGTTCGATGATAATGAGTTGCAAACTTATAACAAGTCATTCTGAGGTTCCACATCACCGAATCGATCAACCGTTCGATGATAATGAATTGCAATCCCATAACAAGTTGTTCTGAGGTTCCACATCACCAAATCGGTCAACCATTCAATGATAATGAGCTGTAATCTCATAATAAGCCATTCTGAGGTTTCACATTGCTGAATCGGTCAACCATTCAATGATAATAAGTTGTAATCTCATAACAAGCCATTCTAAGGTTCCACATCACCAAATTGGTCAACCGTTCGATGATAATGAGTTGCAATCTCATAACAAGCCATTCTGAGGTTCTACATCGCCGAATCGGTCAACCATTCGGTGATAATGAGCTGCAATCTCATAACAAGCTATTTTGAGGTTCCACATTGCCGAATCTGTCAATCGTTCGAAGATAATGAGTTATAATCTCATAACAAGCCATTCTGAGGTTCCACATCACCGAATCGGTCAACCATTTGATTATAGTGAGTTACAATCTATTAACAAGCTATTATGAGGTTCCAAATTGACAAATCGGTCAACTATTCGATGATAATGAGTTGCAATCTCATAACAAGCTATTCTGAGGTTCCACATTACCGAATCGGTCAACCATACATTGATAATGAGCTACAATCTCATAACAAGCCATTCTGAGGTTCCACATCGCCGAATCGGTCAACCATTTAATGATGATGAGTTGTGATCTCATAACAAGCCATTGTGAGCTTCCACATCACCGAATTAGTCAACCATTCGATAATAATGAGTTGTAATCTCATAACAAGCCATTATGAGGTTCCACATTGCCGAATCGGTCAACCATTCACTGATAATGAGTTGCAATCTGATAACAAGCTATTCTGAGGTTCCAAATCATCGAATCAATCAACTGTTTGATGATAATGAGCTGTAATCTCATAACAAGCTATTCTGAGGTTCCACATCGCTGAATCGGTGAACTGTTCGATGATAATGAGTTATAATCTCATAACAAGCCGTTCTGAGGTTCCACATTGCTGAATCGGTCAACCATTTGATGATAATGAGTTGCAATCTCATAACAAGCCATTCTGAGGTTCCACATCACCGAATCGGTCAACTGTTCGATAATAATGAGCTGCAATCTCATAACAAGCTATTCTGAGGTTCCACATCGCTGAATCGGTCAACCATTCGATGATAATGAGCTGTAATCTAATAACAAGCTATTCTGAGATTCCACAATACCGAATCAGTCAACCGTTCAATGATAATGAGTTATAATCTTATAACAAGCCATTTTGAGGTTCCGCATCGCCAAATCAATCAACCGTTCACTGATAATGAGTTGCAATCTTAAAACAAGCCATTCTGACGTTCCACATTGCCAAATCGCTCAACCTTTTGATGATAATGAGTTGCAATCTCATAACAAGCTGTTCTGAGGTTCCACATTGCCAAATCGGTCAACCATACATTGATAATGAGCTACAATCTCATAACAAGCCATTTTGAGGTTCCACATCACTGAATCGGTCAACCGTTAGATGATAATGAGCTGCAATCTCATAACAAGCCGTTCTAAGGTTCCACATCGCCGAATCGATCAACCGTACATTGATAATGAGCTACAATCTCATAACAAGCCGTTCTAAGGTTCCACATCACTAAATTGGTCAAAAGATTGATGATAATGAGTTGTAATCTCATAACAAGCCATTCTAAGGTTCCACATCACCGAATCGGTCAACCATTCACTGATAATGAGTTGTAATCTCATAACAAGCTATTTTGAGGTTCCACATCACCGAATCGGTCAATCGTTTGATAATAATGAGTTGTAATCTCATAACAAGCCATTTTGAGGTTCCACATCACTGAATCGGTCAACCGTTTGATGATAATGAGTTGTAATCTCATAACAAGCTATTCTGAGGTTCCACATTGCCGAATCGGTCAATCGTTCGCTGATAATGAGTTGCAATCTGATAACAAGTTGTTCTGAGGTTCCACATCGCCGAATCAGTCAACCATTTGATGATAATGAGATATAATTGCATAACAAGTTGTTTTGAGGTTCCACATCAGCGAATCAGTCAACCATTCAAAGATACTGAGTCGTAATCTCATAACAAGCCGTTCTAAGGTTCCACATCGCCGAATTAGTCAACTATTTGATGATAATGAGTTGCAATCTCATAACAAGCCATTCTGAGGTTCCACATTGTTGAATAGGTCAACCATTTGATGATAATGAGCTGCAATCTCATAACAAGCTGTTCTAAGGTTCCACATCGCCGAATCAGTCAATCGTTCGATGATAATGAGCTGCAATCTCATAATAAGCTATTCTGAGGTTCCACATCACTGAATTGGTCAACCGTTCGATGATAATGAGTTGTAATATCATAACAAGCTATTCTGAAGTTCCACATTGCCGAATGGGTCAACCATTTGTTGATAATGAGTTGCAATCTTATAACAAGTTGTTCTGAGGTTCCGCATCACCGAATCGGTCAACTGTTTGATGATAATGAGCTACAGTCTCATAACAAGCTGTTCTAAGGTTCCACATCACCAAATTAGTCAACTGTTTGATAATAATGAGCTATAATCTCATAATAAGCTATTCTAAGGTTCCACATCACCGAATCGGTCAACCATTTGATGATAATGAGTTGTAATCTCATAACAAGCCGTTCCAAGGTTCTACATCACCGAGTCGGTCAACCGTTTGATAATAATGAGTTGTAATCTCATAACAAGCCGTTCTGAGGTTCCACATCACCAAATTGGTCAACAGTTTGATGATAATGAGTTGTAATCTCATAACAAGCTATTCTGAGGTTCCAAATCGCCAAATCGGTCAACTATTTGATGATAATGAGTTGTAATCTCATAACAAGCTATTCTAAGGTTCCACATCGCTGAATCGGTCAACTGTTCAATGATAATGAGTTGCATTCTCATAACAAGCCATTCTGAGGTTCCACATCACCGAATCGGTCAACCATTTGATGATAATGAGTTGTAATCTCATAACAAGCCATTCTGAGGTTCCACATCACCGAATTAGTCAATCGTACATTGATAATGAGCTACAATCTCATAACAAGCCATTTTGAGGTTCCACATAGCTGAATCGGTCAACTATTCGATGATAATGAGTTATAATCTCATAACAAGCCGTTATGAGGCTCCACATTGCTGAATCGGTCAACCGTTCAATGATAATGAGTTGTAATCTCATAACAAGCCATTCTGAGGTTCTACATCGCCAAATTGGTCAACCGTACATTGATAATGAGCTGCAATCTCATAAGAAGTCATTCTAAAGTTCCACATCACTGAATCAATCAACTGTTTGATGATAATGAGTTGCAATATCATAACAAGCTATTCTGAGGTTCCACATAGCCAAATCGGTCAACCATTTCATGATAATGAGTTGTAATCTCATAACAAGCCATTCTGAGGTTCCACATCACCGAATTGGTCAACCGTTTGATGATAATGAGTTGTAGTCTCATAACAATTTTTGTTGAGGTTCCACATCACCGAATCGGTCAACCGTACATTGATAATGAGCTACAATCTCATAAGAAGCCATTCTGAGGTTCCACATCGCGAAATCGGTCAACTATTTGATGATAATGAGTTGCAATCTCATAACAAGCCATTCTGAGGTTCTACATTGCCGAATTGGTCAACTGTTTGATGATAATGAGTTATAATCTCATAACAAGCCGTTCTGAGGTTCCACATCGCCGAATCAATCAATTGTTCACTGATAATGAGTTGCAATCTCATAACAAGCTGTTCTGAGGTTCCACATTGCCGAATCGGTCAATTGTTCGATGATAATGAGCTGTAATCTCATAACAAGTTGTTTTGAGGTTCCACATCACCGAATTGGTCAACCGTTCGATGATAATGAGTTGTAATCTCATAACAAGCCGTTCTGAGGTTCCACATCACCGAATCGGTCAACCGTTCGATGATAATGAGTTGTAATCTTATAACAAGCTGTTCTGAGGTTCCACATCGCTGAATCGGTCAACCGTTCGCTGATAATGAGTTACAATCTCATAACAAGTCATTCTGAGGTTCCACATCATTGAATTGGTGAACCATTTGATAATAATGAGTTGTAATCTCACAACAAGGTGTTCTGAGGTTCTACATCACTGACTCAGTCAACCGTTCGATGATAATGAGTTGAAATCTCATAACAAGCCATTCTGAGGTTCCACATCGCCGAATCGGTCAACCGTTTGATGATAATGAGTTGTAATCTCATAACAAGCTATTTTGAGGTTTCACATCACCAAATCAGTCAACCATTCACTGATAATGAGTTGCAATCTCATAATAAGCTATTTTGAGGTTCCATATCATTGAATCGGTCAACCGTTCGATGATAATGAGTTGCAATCTCATAACAAGCCCTTCTGCAGTTCCACATTGCCAAATCAGTCAACCATTCAATGATAATGAGTTGTAATCTCATAACAAGCCGTTCTGAGGTTCCACATCGCCAAATTGGTCAACCATTCGATGATAATGATTTATAATCTCATAACAAGCCATTCTGAGGTTCCAAATCGCCGAATCGGTCAACTGTTCGATGATAATGAGTTGTAATCTCATAACAAGCTGTTCTGAGGTTCCACATTGCTGAATCTGTCAATCGTTTAATGATAATGAGTTGCATTCTCATAACAAGCCATTCTAAGGTTCCACATCACCGAATTGGTCAAGCATTCAATGATAATATGTTGTAATCTCATAACTATCCATTCTGAGGTTCCACATCGCTGAATCAGTCAACCTTACATTGATAATGAGCTACAATCTCATAACAAGCCATTCTGAGGTTCCACGTCACCGAATCGGTCAACCATTCGATGATAATGAGTTATAATCTCATAAAAACCCATTCTGAGGTTCCACATCACCAAATCGGTCAACCATTCGATGATAATGAGTTGTAATCTCATAACAAGCCATTCTGAGGTTCCACATCGCTGAATCAGTCAGTCGTACATTGATAATGAGCTACAATCTCATAAGAAGCCATTCTGAGGTTCCACATCACTGAATCGGTCAACCGTTTGATGATAATGAGTTGCAATCTCATAACAAGCTATTCTGAGGTTCCACATCACCAAATCAGTCAACCATTTGATGATAGTGAGTTTCAATCTGATAACAAGCCATTCTGAGGTTCCAAATCACCGAATCGGTCAACCGTTTGGTGATAATGAGTTGTAGTCTCATAACAAGCCTTTCTGAGATTCCACATCGCCGAATCGGTCAACCATACATTGATAATGAGCTGCAATCTTATAAAAAGCCATTCTGAGGTTCCACATCACCAAATCGGTCAATCGTTTGATGATAAAGAGTTGTAATCTCATAACAAGCTGTTTTGAGGTTCCACATCGCCAAATCAGTCAACCGATCAATGATAATGTGTTGTAATCTCATAACAAGCCGTTCTGAAGTTCCACATCGCCGAATCGGTCAACCATTCACTGATAATGAGTTTCAATCTCATAACAAGCTATTCTGAGGTCGCACATTGCCGAATCAGTCAACCGTTCGATGATAATGAGCTGCAATCTCATAACAAGCTATTCTGAGGTTCCACATCACTGAATCTATCAATCGTTCGATGATAATGAGTTGTAATCTCATAACAAGCCATTCTAAGGTTCCACATCACCCAATCGGTCAACCATTTGATGATAATGAGTTGTAATCTCATAACAAGCCGTTCTGAGGTTCCACATCGTCGAATCGGTCAACCATTCACTGATAATGAGTTACAATCTCATAACAAGTCGTTCTGAGGTTCCACATTGCTGAATCGGTGAACCATTCGATGATAATGAGTTGAAATCTCATAACAAGCCATTCTGAGGTTGCACATCACTGAATATATCAACCATTTGATGATAATGAGTTGAAATCTCATAACAAGCCATTCTCAGGTTCCACATCGCCGAATCGGTCAACCATTTGATGATAATGAGTTGTAATCTCATAACAAGCCATTTTGAGGTTCCACATTACCAAATCAGTCAACCATTCACTGATAATGAGTTACAATCTAATAACAAGCTATTTTGAGGTTCCACATCACTGAATTGGTCAACCATTCGATGATAATTAGTTGCAATCTCATAACAAGCCCTTCTGAGGTTCCACATTACCGAATCGGTCAATCATTTGATGATAATGAGTTGTAATGTCATAACAAGCCATTCTGAGGTTTCACATCGCTGAATCAGTCAATTGTTCAATGATAATGAGTTGCAATCTCATAACAAGCTGTTCTAAGGTTCCACATCGCCGAATCGGTCAATTGTACATTGATAATGAGCTATAATCTCATAACAAGCCATTCTGAGGTTCCACATCGCTCAATCGGTCAACTGTTTGATGATAATAAGTTGTAATATCATAACAAGCTATTCTGAGGTTCCACATCACCAAATTGGTCAACCATTCGATGATAATGAGCTGCAATCTCATAACAAGCCGTTCTAAGGTTCCACATCGCCGAATCTATCAACCGTTCAACGATAATGAGTTGTAATCTCATGACAAGCCATTCTAAGGTTCCACATCACCAAATTAGTCAACCATTCATTGATAATGAGTTGCAATCTCATAACAAGCTATTCTGAGGTTCCACATCATCGAATTGGTCAACTATTCGATGATAATGAGCTACAATCTCATAACAAGCTATTCTGAGGTTCCACAACACTGAATCGGACAATCGTTCAATGATAATGAGTTGTAATCTCATAACAAGCCATTCTGAAGTTCCACATCGCCGAATCGGTCAACCGTTAGATGATAATGAGATGTAATCTCATAACAAGCCATTCTAAGGTTCCACATCATTGAATCGGTCAACCGTTCACTGATAATGAGTTGCAATCTCATAACAATCTATTCTGAGGTTTCACATCACTGAATCAGTCAACCATTTGATGATAATGAGCTACAATCTCATAACAAGCTATTCTGAGGTTCCACAGCACCGAATCGGTTAACCGTTGAATGATAATGAGTTGTAATCTCATAATAAGCCGTTCTGAGTTTCTATATCGCCAAATCGGTCAACTGTTTGATGATAATGAGTTGCAATCTCATAAAAAGTTGTTCTAAGGTTCCACATCACCGAATTGGTCAACTGTTCGATGATAATGAGCTGCAATCTCATCACAAGCTGTTCTAAGGTTCCACATCACTGAATCGATCAACTATGCAATGATAATGACCTGCAATCTCATAACAAGCTGTTCTGAGGTTCCACATTGCTGAATCATACAACCGTTCAATGATAATGAGTTGTAATCTCATAACAAGCCATTCTGAGGTTCCACATCACCAAATCGGTCAACCATTCGATGATAATGAGCTGCAATCTCATAACAAGCTGTTCTAAGGTTCCACATCACCAAATCGGTCAACCGTTTGATGATAATGAGTTGTAATCTCATAAAAAGCCATTCTAAGGTTCCACATCACCAAATTGGTCAACGGTTTGATGATAATGACTTGTAATCTCATAACAAGCCGTTCTAAGATTCTATATCACTGAAACGGTCAACCGTTCGATGTTAATGAGCTACAATCTCATAATAAGCTGTTCTAATGTTCCACATCATTGAATCGGTCAATCATTTGATGATAATGAGCTGCAATCTCATAACAAGCTATTCTAAGGTTCCACATCCCCGAATCGGTCAACCGTTCAATGATAATGAGTTGTAATCTCATAACAAGATGTTCTGAGGTTCTACATTGCTGAATCGGTCAACCGTTCAATGATAATGAGTTGTAATTTCATAACAACCTGTTATGAGGTTCCACATCACTGAATCAATCAACCATTCGATGATAATGAGTTGTAATCTCATAACAAGCTGTTCTGAGGTTCCACATTGCCAAATTGGTCAACCGTTCAATGATAATGAGTTGCGATCTCATAACAAGTTTTTCTAAGGTTCCACATCACCAAATCGGTCAACCATTTGAGGATAATGAGTTGTAATCTCATAACAAGCCATTCTGAGGTTCCACATCGCCGAATCGGTCAAGCATACATTGATAATGAGCTACAATGTCATAACAAGCCATTTTGAGGTTCCACATCACCGAATCAGTCAACCATTCGATGATAATGAGTTGTAATCTCATAACAAGCCATTCTGAGGTTCCACATCACCGAATCGGTCAACTGTTTGATGATAATAAGTTGTAATCTCATAACAAGCTGTTTTCGGAAATCAAGAGCTTAGTGTGTTATCCAGATAGACTCTGGAGACATAGGAGTTCTATCTTGGTTTCTTGGTTTTAGATTAATTCAGAGGACAAGCGGTATCCAGATGGTCAATATCTGGGTGCTTTTGTGTCTCTTCCTTTTCAAACAGGGAGCATGGTTGAATCCAGATGGTCAATATTTGGGTGCACTATGGGT